>JAOUQT010026258.1:0-11592 GCA_025769995.1 Xyliphius kryptos
GGTTTAGTTTTTTCCCTCACCTGGCAACCTGTTCCTTCTCGGCTCGTCGCGGACGAGCTCCCGTTTTGCTCCTGACACGCAGCGCGTTACAGAATCCAAGACCAACTAGACTTTGGAGCTAGTTTTGCCAGTTGAGCGTCCCCCACCCCACCCCTGCGTTCGTTTTTGTTTGGTCGGGCTAATATGGTGGTCCCTTGGTGGTGGAATGAGTGGTGGTTGATCGCTATGAGGTGGAATTAACGAACTCTGAGGAATCTGTCTATTATGTGCTCTGCTTTATCACTCAATGCTGTGCAGTAAAGCTACAGAAATATGGGATTTAAAAGCTGACATTAGTACTCAATTGAACTTTAAAATATTTATTGGTAAAAATTTATAAATAAAAAAAATTGTGTTTGTGACTCCTACTTTGATACCGTTAAATGTAAAGCATCATCAACATTTTTGAACTAAACAAAGTGACGGTGCTGCTCTAGTTACACACAGCAGAGACAAAGCAATTTGTAATGAGGAGTGGGTGAGAATGAGGACTGGAGACAGGATTTCTCCCAACAGGAATGGGCTTCATTACACATGGCAGCTAAAATCACAATTAACATACACATCTGGGCTGATGTTCTTGCCAAATATCCCACACCTGTCGGCAAATGGATCCAAGCCCCTTACGTCATGTGATGAAGCTTATAGTAGCTGCACATTGTCATCAGGCAAAACGGCATCAGGTGCACTAATTCTTCGACGTTCGCTTTACTTTTTTTTTTATTCCATTGCCACTGCACTACCGATGCACTGCCCCTTAGCAGAATCTGGAAGCACTCACATCCAGACGTATTTAATATCTGAGCTGTACCGTCATGCGTCAACGGGGGATGGGAAGTTCATTGTCTTAGACGCACTATGGCTTATTAATAATAATAAGCGTCGGGGGTCCGGGGGAAAAGCTGTGCCCACACACACTTTCGTTGTTCGCCTTTTTAGTGTTAAAGGGCACACGCATTCATCAGGCAAAGCTGCGTCAGCTCCTGCAACACATTTCTGACTCAAAGAGATGAGGATTGAACATTTACCGTTTTTACTTTGTAAAATAAAAAAAATAATTTGAGTAAACAGTTGAAATGATAATCATGTGTATTATAAATGATCAGGAACAATAACATGTTCAATGTTTTTCTTTAACAGTTTACTGGAGGACAATCCTGAAATAAATAGAGCATGTGAAATTCTCAGGAGGATTGTGGGAACAGAGCATGTATTACTGCAGAAAAAAATCAACCTGAGTAGAAACATCAAAGGAGATGAAGAACTGAAATCAGTTGCATCTCTGCTGAAGATCCACACTGTAAAGTTTCTACACTAAAGTAATGATTTTACTTTTAAACTAATTCAGTACTTCAGTCATTATGTTTCTATTTGTCATTTAACCTTTCACCAACTACACACACTGATAGCCAACAAATTTGACATACAGTAACACCACCACCCACTGATACACCCACCAAATCTGATCTTATACAAACTACACCAACTGATAAACCCATCAACACTGCTCTTAAACCTTCTACAACCATGGATACATTAACCAAATCTGATTGCATTCCATCAAACTTTACTGATTCATCCACCTACTCTGATCCCTTACACCTACACCCAGTTTATATATCCACCAACATCCTATACACAATGCCACACTAGACCACATTTCCCACATCCTACACACCGCTACATCTCCCAAATCTAAAATAAAAAATGTGTGTGTGTGTGTGTGTGTGTGTGTGTGTGTGTGTCTGTAATGTTGTAGTTCTGATGCATCATTATTTCTCTCTCAGGTTGGATTGTTGTTCTCTATCAGCTGAAAGTTGTTCAGTTCTATCTTCAGTTCTCAGTTCTGGTTCCTGCAGTCTGATAGAACTGGATCTGGGTGGAAATAATATGACGGATTCAGGAGTGAAGTTTCTCTGTTCTGCACTGAAACAACCAGAGTGTAAACTGAACATACTGAGGTAACAACACACACACACACACACACACACACAAAATATGGAATACAACAACAATAAATTTATCAGCACTGAAAACATTCCCATACATTAGAAAAAAAGAAAGTGAGGGTGATAAAGAGATGAGAAGCACAGACGCGAAAAGAAGAGAAAGAAGAGAAGCACAGCCATTATCAGAAGAAAGAAGATCATTTAGTACATAAACGAGTGCAGTCTGTGCTAAGTACAGAAACCAGACTGAAAACTGTCAGAGAGATTATTAGAAGACGTGCTGAAGTAACTGGTAGGCAACCACACGTTCAAGAACCTTAGAAAGAAAAGCAATATTGGATACTGGTCTATAATTGTTGTAAATTTTGTTTTTTAAGGAACCAGAGTAATAGCAGATATTTTTAAATCTAATGAACATAAGAGTGAGAAACTTTTTGACTTTTGACAGTCTTCTATTTATAACAATTCAATTATAATTTATGACAAAATAAAATAAATATATAAATAAAATAAAACAAATGTTAAGTGTGCATTAACCAAGTTCCAAAGTAAAAACCAGCTTATCTTCTATAACAGCACACAAGGCTTCCTCCACACAGATTTTTCATGCAGCGGTAAAAATTTAAATCAATAAAACCCCTTGATTTCACCAATCAGAAAACCTCGGTCACCTCACAGTCTATGTCCTGGGCTACCTTGTTTTTATGGCTGACATATATTGCCATTTAAGCCTGACCCAGAATAAAATTAATTAATTGGCACCTGAATTTCTACCTCTTTCTGTACTTAAAACCAAGGATAAAAGTCTGAGGGGTAAAAACCACATTTAAAAATCATTTTATTGACCTAAAAACATTTTCTAATACCCCCAAAAATGGACGCAGCCTAAAACAATGCATAAAAGCATGAAAAACTTTTTCCCTCAGGGACAGTCAGGTAAAACATCTGGTTTAAAACGGGGACAAAAGCATTTACAGCAACAATACCATGCAGAACTCTTCACTGTAAATCAGCAACTTTCTTGGTCAACGGTGTTTTGTATAATGCTCTCCACTCTGGTTGTACATCATCAGTCAGTTTAAAAACATCCCGCCACAGTGAATCTGCCCTATTATTCATTTTTTTCTTATTTAAAACTTTAACACAGGCCCCGTACAGCAGTTTACCTGACACTGCATTTAGCGACATTTCAGATTTCCCCTCATATTTCAACAAGGGGCCGTGACATGCATGAAGTACTGGAGCGATGATGATATCCGGGGTTGTCTTTTCCTCTCTGGGGTTGTCCACTCCCGCACTGTGGTCCTTTATCTGTACTGCTTCTTCCGGAGTAAAAGCAGATCTCCACTGATGCAGACACTGTGTCACCACACGTCCAGCCGCACTGCTAGTTCATCCACGCCGTCAGGTTCCGGCCCAGCTATGTTCACCAGCTGTCCCAGTGTGGTAATTCTTGCAGAAATTAGCATTCTTGTTAGTGCAGGGGTATTTAGACTTCCATCATTTTTTTCTCCAGTTATGTCCAACCGAGCCCCATGAACGAGTGGTTCCTCTAGAAGCCAGTGTACATTCTTGGAACCCTTTACCTGTTTGTTAAAAAAACTCTAGATTTTAAAAAGTCCACGATAAAACACTGGCAACCCAGTAATGTCCAGTAATTGAGGGTTCATTAAAAACAAAGCATTGTCCAGCCCGAGTTCTTCCACTGTATGTAAAATTCTACTGGCTACTTCCCTCCATGACAATTCTTTGGGACCAGTTAAAAGTCTCTGTATAAACTGGAGACGAAATGCAGCTATCCTACTAGCAAGGTGGACTAGACCCTGTCCCCCTTTTTCTTTGGGTAGATGTAAGACTACTTGAGGTATCCAATGGAGACGATCCCAAAAGAAGTCCACCATTAAAGCTTGAAGCTTGGCTATTAGTTCGGGTGGTGGATCGAGACATGCGAATTTATGCCACAGGGATGAGGCGGCAAGGTTATTAATTACTAAAACCCGCCCTCTATAAGACATTTTGGGGATTTGCCATTTCCATCTGTGAAGACGTCCCTTCACATTTTCAATCATGTTGTTCCAGTTCTTCTTAATATCATTGTCATCTCCCAAATGAATTCCCAAGTATTTAAACCCTCCTGTCCTCCAACACAACCCATCTGGGAGTCTGGGTTGTCCACCTTGCCACTCCCCGACCAATATGGCTTCACTTTTACCCCAGTTTATTTTTGCAGACGATAAAACGTTAAAATCGTGTAACAGTTTAGTTAAAAACACAACATCACAGTCATTGTTGACTAAAACCACCATATCATCGGCGTAAGCTGAAACACGTATGGGAGTGTTACACCTGGGTATGTGCAGGCCAGTAATGCCTTCTCTTATCTTACACAACAGAGGTTCTATAGCAAGTGAATAGAGCATGCCACTTAAAGAGCAGCCCTGTCTAATACCTCTACGAGCTTTAAAGGGAGCACACAACCCACCGTTGACCTTGAGTACACTCTCAATGTCACTGTATAAAGTCCTAATCATTGCTATAAAACCTGGGTTAAAGCCAAAATTTTCTAGAACTTTCCATAAGTACTTATGATCTACCCGATCAAAAGCCTTTTCCTGGTCCATAAAGATAAGACCAGTCTTTAAGGCAAGTAATCTAGAGACTTCCAAAACATCGCGGATTAAAAATACATTGTCAAAGATTGACCGGCCAGGTACACAGTATGTTTGGTCAGGATGTATCACTTGCTCCATCACTTTCCCCAGTCTTGAGGCTAACACTTTGGAGAGCAGCTTAGCATCTGTACACAGTAGTGAGACAGGGCGCCAGTTTTTTAAGTCTGTTAGATCTCCCTTTTTTGGTAGCAAAGTCAAAATGGCCCTGCGACAACTTGTGGGAAGCCTTCCCTCTCGTGTGCTTTCTTGAAGAACCTCCAGCACATTCTCGCCCAACACTGTCCAAAAAGCTTTATAAAACTCCACAGGGAGTCCATCAATTCCTGGTGCCCGACCATTTTCCACTCTACAGAGAGCATCATTTAGTTCGCCCATTGTGATCTCACTGTCTAGCATTTCAGCGGACTGTGGTGCTAGCTTAGCCAGGTTTTGGAAGAGCCTGTCCTCTTCTCCTGGAGCTCTTACCCACTCGCTCTCATACAGCTTCATAAAGAAATTAACTGTATGCCTACAAATTTCAGTGGGATCCGATATAAGATCTCCTGATTCTGTTCGTATGGCATGCATCAAGCGTTTTTGTCCGTTATGCTGCTCAAGACTGAAAACATTTTTCGAAGGAGCATCCATTTCTGATGCACTCTGAAAGCGTGACCTGACCAGTGCACCCTGAGCTGTAATACTTAGCAGTTCCAGTAAAGAAGATTTCTTTCTTTTCAAATCTTTAATATATTCTTGTTTTCCGGTGGTTTCTGCTAAGCCTTGTAGTTCCAGAATCCCAGCCTCCAGAGCTTTAAGAGATCTATTTATGTCTTTAGTGACATTAAGAGTGTACTGCTGACAAAAAACCTTGATCTGCACTTTGGCTACATCCCACCACTGCTGAATTGAATTAAAAGTCTCTTTCTGTGTTTTAAAAACTTTCCAAAAATAAATAAAAGACTCAATAAAATTGGTATCATCTAAAAGTGTTGTATTAAAATGCCAATATGCGCTTTGTGGCTTGACATTGCACTTAGTAAGTGTACATTGTACCATGCAGTGATCTGAAAAACCTACTGGTAAAATAAGACACTGTGTAAAGACTGACATTTGAGAACAAAAACTATAAAAACGGTCCAGTCTTGCCATCGATAGTGCATTATCTCGGGAGTGAGACCATGTGTACTGTCTCTGTCTGCTATGAAAGGTCCCTGCCCTCCATCAGCCCACACATGCGTTTGCGAGAAGCTGCGTGAGGCTCTATGTGGTTCCTATCTATATCCTCAGTTGTGCAGTTAAAATCTCCTCCCAAAATTAAAAAATCTTTCTGATCACAGTTGGCTAGCACATTGCTCAGTGTGTCTAAAAACAACACCCTTTCGGTTCCTCCAGTTGGGGCATAGGCACAAATAAAAATAAAAACATCATTCTCAAAACAAACTCTCACTTTTAAAAGTCTCCCATTCAAAATCTCCTCTACACTGTACGAATGAGGAGTAAAACTTTTTGAAAAGAGAAGACCAACTCCCCCACTGCGAGACGTATTGTGACTTAAAACAATAAGCCCTGACCATTCTTGAGCCCACTCATTGGCATTATTATCATCGCTATGGGTTTCCTGCATAAAAACAACATCCACTCGCTTTTGTTTTATGCACTCATAAAATAAGGTGGCAATTTTAAAAGCATTCATTAAAAGTATAAATGTAAAAAGAGAGTTTTTTGCTTTACTATACGTCAGCCTCATTATTAGCCTTTGTAAGTTTGGTTAGAATTTTCTTCAGTCTATGTATTTCTACTGTAGAAAAATATCCCTCCCTCCTAGAATACTGACCGTCATTTATGAATTGCTCAGTGTCTGGAAAGTGCTCTTCAATTTTTGTACCTCTCTGTCCTTTAGTTTTTCTTAAAAATTTCTTAATTTCATCAGCTGAGTATTTTACATTTGTTCCTTCCTCCTGTGAGCATAAAGAACAAGAATCTGACACTGAGCTAGTTTCTGAGGATTCACTGTCATGATCCTCAGTCTGCATTTTACTGACCTCTTTTTTTGCCTGCTTGTTTCCTTTTTCATGGCTTTTTAGTTTTCTTTTACTTGAAGGGATTTTAAAAATGTTGTCTTCCTCCATATCAACCTCTGCTTCAGTCTCAGTTAGAATTGACTCGACTGGAGTTCTCTTAAAAGATTCTTGTTCCTTAGAGCTAGTGGAAGGCTCAAGTTTGTTAACTGGTTCCTCCTCAGCCAACTCCACTGACACAAGTTCAACTCCAGCAGGTGTAATCTCAGGATCACCATTTCTTTCATTGTTAACCTGCTCCAGTACATTTACTCCAGATTTTGGTGCAGAATCTGGTGCCTGCATATCTGAACCACTAGTGACCGCAGAGGAACCATCCACCACAGCCCCATCCACAACAGGCTCCACCTGCTCGACACATCCAGCCTCAGCCACTTCAGCATCTTTTTGTTCTTTCTGTGGGCAAGCCCGAACAAGATGGCCCACTTGCCCACACCTAAGGCACTTCATGCTGGTATCAGAAGAAGCATACACAGAATAGTCAAAACCATCCACTCTAAACTTTAAAATCAGATCCAAACCATCAGTTCCATCTTTTAAGACCATAAATACAGTCCTTCTAAAGGATACTAGATGTTTAACTAGTGCTGACTTGCAACCCACATGGATCTTTCTTATTGGGGAGACAAGTTTACCAAATCGGGACAGTTCATGTGCAATTGCTTCATCTTTGATAAAAGGGGGAACATTTGACAGTATAACTTTTTTTGCTGGAGTGCTAAGAGGCAGAACAGGTGTAAAACGTTCATCAATTACTATTCCAGACTGAATCAACATATTCGCCTTTTCAATAGTTTTCAAAAACAGGACAACAGCATTATTCATTCGGGACGCAGACACTAGGTTACTGTGCCCGACAACACTACCCGCAGCCAAGCACACATTTTCAACACTCGCCCGGCAATCCACCTTAATTCCATGCCGACGAGTTAAACTTTCATAAAGACCAGCGTCTAGAGCAGCCATGCTAACGTCAGTTAGCCGACTCTCGTTACACCCACACTACAAACACCACTCTCACCACACACACACACACACACACACACACACACACACACACCCACTCGCTCAAACTCTGAAAAAAGTTTGAAAAAAGAAATACGCACTCATACACTCAAAAACACTACATGAAAGGTATATTGAGCAATCGCTCTTACTCACACAACCGCTCCCACTCCCTCACACAGAGAGAGAGAGAGAGAGACGTTGGACTTTTTAACAACGCTTTATTTTACCCAACACTAAAATACAATAGGTATCTAAAGAGACCTATTGAAAGAGAGAGAGGGGGAGAAAGAAAGATGGAGAGTAAGAGAGAGGGCAAAAAAAAAAAAGAGTGACGATTCGGTTAGGCGGCTTCAGTGATGTCATCATGACTCCACAAAACCACCATTAAAGCAATATACCTTCATCTAATGCTCACATTGTAACTCCCAAGTGAATCATACAACCAGAAGTATGTGGATGCCTGACCTTTCCACCTATATGAGTTTGATGGACGTCCTCATTCAGAAGTGGACTCTCATAAACACACACATTAAATTATGTACCATGCCTCCGTTGTTCACATTCCAGCACTATCGCCTCACCCCTCCCCCTGTTTTTTTCCAGCTCTGTATGATGCTCATCATCTCCACTGACTGAAGTTCCACGATCGGGGCACGAGTGTAAATAGCTCATTTCGGCAGTGTCATCCTGACATAATGCGGCCGCACGGGCTTATTAGTCTGCCGCATCAAAAGCTTGATAACGGCCGTCCTGACAACGGAGCTCCTCCTGGAATGTGGCGGAGTAGATCACTCCCGAACACCATGCACCCGCCAAAATAGACTCTGAAACTACCCCGTGCTTCGGAAGATCACTCACTGCCTGGATGTTTTCTCGCCCTTAATGTAATGTCATCTGCGCAGGCTATGATCCATCAAAATTATAGAGCGACTTTCTGCCAAGTTCTTGGGGAACATAAAGGAAGCCAGTGTGCTGGAAAAGGTCAGAACAGAAAAGAGTTCAGTTAATGTCCTGTACGCCAAGTCTGTAACGTACACACCGATCCCTTTTCATTTCCCATTTGACCTTTCTCTTGAAAATGGTTGACACTGGACTTGACGGGTTAATTAACCATGAATGAAGAAAGTTTGGGCGGTGCCCTTGTTGTGAAGTTAAAAAACCCTCACGTTTCTTGTTGCCACCAAAAACATTCAGGCGGCCGCAATTTTACCTGCAACATACAATGCAATAAGGGCGAGAAAAATCTCTTAGCCGACAAGACAACGGTCATTCAAATACAAATACCTTCCAAATACAGCTAGTACCATGAGAATTTATAAAATCCTTTCCCAGAATGCACACAGATGTAGGCCACTTCTGAGTGAGATACTATGGAGAGAGTTCTGGGCCAGCGCTCTCCAGTGGAAAGGTGCATGTGGGCCATAAGTGGCCCTTATTCATAAATATTCATTTGGCCCATATGTCCCCAAAATACAGCTGGTCAACATCTGGTAGACCTTTGACACTGCTACCCACATGTGAGCTGTAATCTGTTGTTGTGAGGTTTGAACCTTGTGAATGAGAGTGTGCCCCTCAAGTGCCATAGTTTGTATTTAAATGCAGTCTGTTAATGAAGCTCGTTCCCGTGCTGGACATACCCCGTTGCCAGTCCTCAGTGTGTAACAGTCATTCATTCATTATCTTCCGCTTATTCCTTCATGAGGGTCGATGTGGGGTTCCCCATGCCCATCCAGGGGAGAACGTCTCGAGCGCTGGGCAGATACACCCAGGACAGGGTGCCAATCCATGTACACACTCACTCACACATCCACACACACTATATGGGGCAATTTAAAGCATTCAATTTACCTTGAATCCATGTTTTGCACTGTGGGAGGAAACCGGAGAACCCGGAGAAATCGGACACGGAGAGGACATGGAAACTCCACCCAGATCGGGATTCGAACCAGGAACCCCACAGCCCCCGTGATCCTTCCTGTACTAGGGACTAGGTCCATGAAAACTGTATTAAAATATTCTATTATTACACCTTTTCGTGTGGCCCTATTTCCTGCTTTGCCTACGTTTCCCCAATAGATGGCGTGCTCTGCTGGTGAGGTGTTTTTCACTCCAGTTCTTCACTTAATCTATTTTGTAAAAAATTAACAAACCAAAGAAAAAAAAACGTGGACAAGAAGTCGAATTTTAGATCCCATTGTGGGCCTGTGGGTCAAACAGTTTGCGATCCCTGGACTGGGGTCACGGTGGGTTCCCATGCACAACCAGGTGAGAACGTTTCTTGTGCTGGGCAGATACACCCAGGACAGGGCGCCAATCCATCCCTGGACACACAAACTATAAGGGGGCAATTTAGGAAACTCCAACCTGGATCCCCGGTGCTGAGAATCTAACCACATTCAAAAAAGAACATTTTTTTCCTGTAAGGACAAAGTAAACAGACAACTTTGCTTCAAGTTTTGTTTATTTTGGGGTTTTTGTTTTGGTGCAACTAAGTGCCACTTGGTCTAAAGTTGCGGCTACCGTCATAATACATATATTTCTAATAAATGTTGTCATGGCGATCTCTAGGCGCTCCTATGTTTTAATCGTAATTAATTGCAAACACTCATCAAAACATCTGGAAAACAGCCTTCTGGAAAAATGAGGGTTAGGGTTTCGTGCTTAAAGACCCACATTGGTAACTTCAGTGAACCAGGGGGTTTGAACTTACAACCTTCCGATTGATCACCCAAACCACTGAGCTACCACACCCTGTTTGTTGCTGTTTAAATGGAAGTTTAAAAGTTTATTTGACCAATTATGTAATATTAACGTGACCTGCGAATGGATTTGTCACGATTCCCTCTGAGAAAAGTCACATTTCAAACTTTTTTTTTTTTTTTTGCTACAAACTGTAACTCGCAAGTTTAAGAGCCGTCTCAAACGTCAGCTATCGGTGCAACACACACGCACGCGTGCGTACACACTCACATAGAGGGACGTGAAGATCACGCCTGAGAGGAGATGTTACAGCTCATTTGGTTGGCAGCGATGACAGCGGGTGTGCATTTGACAGCTCCGTTTGAGCAGCTTCCTAAACCCCTTACAGACGATCTCCGAGACATTTCAGACATGACACTAGAAGAGAATTAAAAAAGAAGAAGAAGAAGAAGAGGTGGGAGATGCTAAAGAACCATTGTGTTTTAATGACATGGATGACAAGGTGGATAAAAAGTGAAGAAGTAAAGATAGATATAAAGTAAAAAAATGATTTTTTAAAGGAGGAACGTGAAGAATGGAATTTACAAACAGGAAGAGCACCAGCCCTCTCTCCACTGCCCCTTCTGCTGCTTTCCTAAAAATGCATAACAAGTGATAATAAGTGATAACAAGTGTCTGTGGAAGAGGTGAGGAGGTGTGTGTTGAGAAGTTTCTGTATGGATCGTGTTGGTGGGGGTGGGAGGGTGTGGTTTCTATGCTCATCCTGGGGAGAACATTTTACTGATTTTACCTTAAATTCATGGGGTGGAAACTGGAGGAAACCCACATGGACATCACTATTGTAAAAATAAGCAGAACAAAGAAAAAACATAAATTTTAGATTCCATTGGAGTCTGTGGGGTCACTGGGGGTTCCCATGCCCATTCAGATGAGAATGTTTCTTGTGCTGGGCAGATACACCCAAGACTGCGCCAATCCAGCCCATGGCACACAAACTATAAAGGGGCAATTTAGAAGATCCCAATCCCCGGTGCTGAGAAGCGAACCACTTTTAAAAGCAGGGGCAGTTGTAGGCTTGTGGTTAAGGAACTAGCCTTGTAACCTAAAGGTTGCTGGTTCGATTCCCAGTCCCACCAAGTACTATGGCTGAAGTGCCCTTGAGCAAGG
>JAOUQT010026278.1:0-11592 GCA_025769995.1 Xyliphius kryptos
CTTGTATGTGTCATTCCCAAGACGAATTGACACTGTATTGGCCGCAAAAGGAGGCCCTACTCCATACTAATAAATTACTAATAGACCACCTAAAACCAGGTGTTTTAGTTTCATTGTCTAACCCCTGTAAGTTTACATTCACCAGATTATTGATCTCTGCAGAGATTGAAACTGTGGCTTCAATACAAGTGGCTCTGATAACATGTTAAATAAATAATTAATAAATAAATAGTTCAAGACTATTTACCATGTATAATGCTTGTTGGAAACAAATTTAATGCTGTGTCAATGACTGCCAGTGTCTTCCCCATAATTGTGTGACCTACTGAACCAGACTAAGGGACCATTTTAAACACATAGGAAGCCTTTGCAGGTTAAATATTCAAATTTGCTAAAACACAGGCACAGGGAGAATATACAAAATCCACACAGATAAAGAATTGAACCTGGGACCTTCTTGCTGTGAGGCGAGATATCCGAATACTTAAAAAATGTGTGCACAAGTTTAGAATTAAGCATGCAATTAATTTTCAGTCATAATCATCAAATCAAACGCTGGAAGTCATATTCCATACACACATTTCATTTCTCTTCCTGTTGTTCTGTGGAACAGTAGCACGTGTTGATAAAGGTGACCCATGTCGAAATCAATAGGTGCAGCTTGAATTAGTCAGAGTCACTTGAGACAAGAATGTAAGTGGAGATTCGGGTCAAACAAATACCTTCCCCACCCTCTGTCTCTGCCGCTCTCATTTGTTCTGTCAATCTTGCAACATTTCTGTTGATACTCCATGAAAAACATATCACACCACTTTTTCTCAAATACAGTTGTGTTCAGAATAATATCAGTGTGTTTAAAACAACTGGGAAACAATCGGCATAACAGCATGTCGTCTATATACACTGCTAAAACAGCCCTACTAGAAACAAGCCAAATATGCTACAAGTCAATCAAATTCTCTTGAATTGAACAAAAGAATCAGCCAATGCGCTAAGCAAATTTTGAGAGACTAGAATTCTTTAAATTAGCATAAATTTTAAAGATAAAAGGTTGGTTTTTCACTAAACTAATATTTATCTGATATTAATATTAGAGCTAACATCCAACCCAAACTGACTGGACTACATTCCACAGTTCATCTGCATTCTTGGGTTTTGCATTAAAAACAGCATTGTTTAGTCATTTCACAAATTTTCATTCAGATTAAAGTATGGGGATTGGGCTGGTCATTTCATGACATCAATCTTGCTCGTCTGGTACCAGGATGTTGCCCGCTTGCTGGTGTGTTTAGGGTCGTTGTCTTGCTGTATGAGAAACATCCCCAAACCATTATGCTTGCGGCTCCTTGTTTTACGTAAAAGTGTACTCTGACTGGGAATTCAGTGTTTATGGGACATCTGTTGCTTTTAGACTCAATCAGAACATTCTTGCTCTTAGCTGTCAGTAGGAGGTTGTGCTTCTTCTTTAGGCCGGTCCATGTGTTCTTAAGCAAAGTGTAAATCTTTTTCGTCAGCGATGGTACTTTATGAGGATTTCTTGCAAATAGATTGGTTTTACATAGGCATATTCTGATTGTTGCAGTACTCACAATACTCTTCTTAGATTTCCCTGAAGCTGATCGTTGGATGCTTCTTCGCATTCTGGTTATTCTATGATCTATGCGGATTATAGTATTTCTTTTCCTACTACATGGTTCATGGTTTTGTTTACCATGTAAAATCATTTAAAACTTTTGATCAAAGTTCTTTTTTTCTCAGATGTCTAGAATAACTAATCTTACTAACTGACCAAGGCAAAAACCAGCACATACTACATTGCTATTTTTCAGATATGTAACTATAAATATATTAGTAGATAATCCATTCTGTACCTTCTATAACAAACATACCTAGCACAAGGGGCAGTCTTAGGCTTGCGGGTAAATCCCCGGGTTGATTTCTGGTACTGCAAAGTCCTGATACAACTGAAGTCTCCTAGGGCAAGGCGCCAAACCCCTGATTCCTCCCCGGGTGCTGTGGAGGCTGCTTACCGCTCCAGGCATGTATACTTAACTTGTGTTTATCTGTGTTTCACTGCATAGACGGGTTAAATGTGGAGCACCAATTCCACTATGTGCGGGATAGTGGCAAATCGATCACTTTCATGTTTCAAAGCTCCAAGTTCTGATACTGCTTCCTAATGCCCCTTTCACAAGCTGTGGTTCCCCTTTTGTAGTCCAAAGATATGCAGTCAGGTGAATTGTAGATTCATCCCTAGGTGCAAGAGGGTGTAAATGTGTGTGTGTGCTATGTAGTGGATTGGTGACCTGCCCAGCATGTTTTACTGGGATTGGCTCCTTTTATAAATAGTTGTACCCTTACTAGGATCATCTGTTCTCTTTATTTTGCACTTAGACTAAAGCCTCCTTCCATGACAGATGAACTTAAAGGTTGTTTACAATCACTGATAAACTGCCCCAATCGGTGGTTAAATGACACATGGCTCTGAAACTGTATAACAATGCCCAGGCGCCTTTCCTGATTCAGCTGTCCTATTTTGAACGGTGTTCATGTTCCAGACTCAGTCTAGACATTTACCAGCTATGCGTAAACAATTAGAGCAACCTTTATTAAGGCCAGATATTCATAACCAGGAGGTTTTGTGTCAGTGTCAGTCAAGAATTGCTGTTCCCATACCTGTCATGTATTGTGAGGTTGATTCAAGAGGTGAAAATCTAACTTGAGGCGACCTTGTGTAGCTCCTGCAGCAGGCATGGGCTGACTTCCACATGGAGGATGTTCACCACCTTGTGGCCACTAAATCTGTCTTGCTTGATTGATTATATTCAGCCTTGGATGAAATACTTCTTTAACACACTGGTGGAAAAAGTACTGTCCTGGTTGGAAGCTGGTGCAGAGGATAAAGAGCTAGACATTTAGACGTCAGTTCAGCAGACTTGGGATACACACAGCGCTGAGATAAAATCGGTTATACTGCTGTCCTGTGCATCACTTAATGGATTTAGATCCCTGAACGTAAAGGAATAATGAACGTAGACAAAACTGAGACACCCGCTGGAACAAAAGCTGCATTATATGTAAGTACCGGGTCCAACATGATGACTAGCATAAAATTAGGATTGTGCTTGCTTCATTCCCTTTAGTGTGTGTCCTAATTTGTACTTGTATAATATCTTACTGGGCAAAGGTCTTAAGCAGCTCTTTGTGTACAAATTTGCATAATGGTGTTTATTTCTAATTGACTTTTACCATAAATTCGTGACATTCCTTAAGTATGCTTCCGTTCTGTCTTCCCCCATCAGAGATACCACTTTTACCTGGAGAATTTGCTGGTTCTCATGCCAGAGCTGGCTCATGCCAAACCCTTTAAAAATGGACCTGTGTTCCCTGTACTTTTAGTACTGATCCATCCTCCATCTTGCCCCACAGGTTCCAACTAGTTTATGGAGCTGGAATGGCACCAATTTGTCAGCTGTGTTTGCAGTTCAAAAGCGCGGTTCAAGACTTTGTGATTAAAGAAGGAACATATTACATAATGGCCCATTTTTTTTCCAAACAGAGATACCACTTTTCTGGTGCTCATGCCAGTGCTGGTTCCTAGGAACTAGCAAACCATTAAAGAATAGACCCGTGTTCCCGCTGCTTTAAATGCTGATCCATTTATCAACTTGCGCCACAGGTTCCTTGGTTCCAGACCAGCTAGTTTTTGGAGCTTATCGGTGCTTGTAAAGGCAGAGCTCCGGGGTTTCACAGCATCTTAAAATGGCGGAATCCACAGACTCAAATTCCCAGAATCCATCATTCCACTCTCTAAAATACTAATTAATGCCAACAATAACATTGGCTGTCTCTTGCTAACAAATTTCCAAAGAAAGTTTGATGTGTTTAATTTTATTTTGGGTTTCAGATTCAGCACAAAGAATTAGCACGCTAAGCCTGAACTTAGCCTTGCCCGTTGTCCATGTAAATCTGTGGTTCTTAGCATACACTATTTCTATTTGAGTTTTTCGTAGCTCTTGTAGTGTTGTTTACTAATAGGCTAAGTATTTTTTTTATTTTCGGCCATGTTTCTGGATTATATGCTAGATTATGTTTGCTGGTTTCTGTCTGTAATAACCTACACTTAGCTTGCATATGGAGACTCGATTTAAATATACTAATGCATGTACATGGGTGACATATCAAATGTTTAAACTGAGAAATTAGGTCATTTAAAATTTTGTGACAACAACACATCTCAAAAAAAGTTGGGACAAGGCCATGTTTACCACGCAAGACATCCCCTTTTCTCTTTACAACAATCTGGAAACATCTGGGGACTGAGAAGACAAGTTGCTCAAGTTGGAAAGTTAACTCATTCTTGTCTAATGTAGGATTCTAGTTGCTCAACAGTCTTAAGTCTTTTTTGTCGTATTTTCCATTATATGATGCTCCAAATGTTTTCCATCTGGACTACAGGCTGGCTAGTTCAGTACCTGGAACCTTCTTCTATGCATCCATGATGCAGTATGTGGTTTTGCATTGTCATGTTGGAAAATTCAAGGTCCTCTCTGAAAGAAATGTCGTCTGGATGAGATCTTATGTTGCTCTAGAACCTGAATATACCTTTCAGCATTGATGGTGTCCTTCCAGATGTGTAAGCTGCCAATGCCTCATGCACTAATGCAACCCCATACCATCAGAGATGCAGGCTTCTAAACTGAGCGCTGATAACAACTTGGCTCGTCCTTCTCTTGTTAGTCTGAATGAAACAACGTCCCTGAATTCCATAAAGAACTTCAAATTTTGTGATTTCCCATTTTGTGATTTCCAATACAGAAGCATGTGTATGTGATGCAGTGTCGTATAAGGGGCCCAAGATTATGGGCAGCCAGTATGGTTTTCCGGCATTTACTTTTACGCGCAGAGATTCTTCCATATTCTCTAAATCTTTTAATGATATTATGCACTGAAGATGATGATATGTTCAAACTCTTTGAAATGTTACACTGTCGAACTCCTTTCTCATATCATTCCACTATTTGTCAAGGAGAATTAGGGGGATTGGTGATCCTCTTCCCATTTTTATTTCTGAGAGCCCCTACCCAGTCATGTTAATGACATATTGCCAATTCTTCCTTCAGCTGTTCCTTTTTTGTACCTTTAACATTTCCAGCCTTTTATTGCCCCGTCCCAACATTTTTGACATGTGTTGCTGTCACGTTGTATATACGTTGCCACAGAATTTGTATCAGAAATGTATATTTTGTCTAAGACTTTTACACAGTACTGCATCTGTCTGGCTCTTGCTTTCATTCACTTTATTTAGCTCTCCGTCTCAGTGATTCCCGGCAGCCTAATCCGGCTGCTCCTCTAGGAAAAAAAGACAGATGACAGGCATCATGGTGCTGAATTCTCTCACCAAAGAGGAACAGTGAAGTAATGAGCCCGAAGCTGCACACCTCTTACCTTTGACACGGTGGCTAAGACATTTCGTCATCCACACGGCCTCAGGTGCTAGTTTCAGCTTTGTGACCCACTTATTGTCCCGGTAGTTTCAAATGGAACAAATGTATGTACGAATGAATGAATGAATTAATGAATATACACATAAGGATGTGGTGCTATATCAGTGTCAACTTGCCAAACATAATTTTGTGTCTCAACTCAAACAAGTGCCTAAAAGCCTATTAGCCTTAAAATAAGAACCAATTTAAATACCTAAAGTCATTGAAGACAATGTTAACCATTAACAATTTTAGGGTGCAGTAACAATGGAGGAACAATAGGGGCAGCAAATTCCGAGCGCATGACTGCATTAGAAAAATACAGATGAAAAGATCTGCATATCTCAGGGGACCATGTAGAAAAGTCATGTGAAGCACTCTGAGAAGAATAGGATGCGATATCAGTTAAAAAAAAAAGGAATGACCTAAATGTTCTCCTCTCAATTCCTCAAAACATGTCTTCAGGTTAACAAGCTGATCTGGTCCTCAGAAGGACAGTAGTACAAACACACACATACCTCCACACACGGTCATTGTGAGACAATAGTGTCATGGGACACATTTATTTGACATGATATTGACATCTAAAAGTAGGATATTCATTCATTTAATAAATGAACACCTCCACATTCTGGAGCTGAGTGAGTACATACGAGTTTGGCTTCTTGATGCATTATTAATGATTAAAACAGTTCATAACACCTCAATTAAAATTTGAAGCAAGCAATCAAACACACACACACACACACACATACGTACACACAGTTGCCTTTCAGGCCTATATTTGCCCAATTTTAAGTACGGATACGGATATGGATGTCTTCTTTTTGTGCTCTGCATTAATTATTACGTCATTTCCATGTTTTCTGAAAGCCTACAGATGTGGATTCAACGTATTCATTGGCCTCAGACACCACCACTGTCTGGAACACTGCATTTTCTGTCGTTTTTGAAGTACAGACCTACAAGTTCCTCTGCCTTCGCCAGTTACTCTGAACTGTGATGTACTAGATATGCTGCTCAACAAACATGTCACAGGAGCTGACACAAGGAAGTATGTGGGTACTGATGGTTAATTCGCCTCAAGCATACACATACATGTCCGTACATAGTGCGAGTATAAATAAGCCTTAAGGCTGTAATAGAGAAGAGTCTTCCATCAAGTCACGCAAATACACTTGCAGGTATCGGGTCTCTTTTGTATACAGGACACCACTGCTGCTCTTATCTTTACTCATACTACACTTCAATACACACTTAATCACAGGTACATGAAAACACACACTTTTCTCTTACTTAATTAGTCACGTTGCATAGAGCTGTAGACTTGAATTCAAGATACCTATAGCTAGAATACTGCGATATCTTACCAATATTAATTGATATTTTATTGAATCCTGTAAGGAAATTCTTTCTCTGCATTTCTCCCATTCAGTGGTGAACTTAGAATACACAGGTCAGTGTGCTACCCCTATTTCTAAGGTGCCCACAGAGCAATTGAGGGTCGGATGCCTTGCTCAATGACACCGTGACATCAAACTGGCAAGCTTTTGTTCCCTTACCCTGTCCAGCAATTACAAGCTAGAATATTTCTACCATCCAAACAATCTCATATACTACACATGACCTATAAGTAATGAGACACAGTAAATAAAAAGATAATCTCTAACTATACTAGGTGAAAAGTTAGTGCTCAAGTAAGTGAACTTGGTAGACGTCTGACTTTGGAGACAGCAAGAAGTTTGGGATCACTGTTTGGACAGTCAAGGTAAGTTCTGGATGATTGTCTGTTGTGTCCGGATGATAGTGGGTTCCTACGAGCTTCCAGTACAGCCCAAAGAGCAATGGGTACACATTGGTCTTTTAACAACAAAGATCACTCCAGGAGCAAGGCTTGTAATAGTCGGCAAGGTTACAAAGGACCCCAGGGAAGCTTTTTTAGCAACTTTAGGCCGCTTTTACATTGGCTAATTCTAAAGTTCACGAGTGCACTGTTAAGAGAACAACAATGGTGTGCATGGCAGGGTTGCAAGGAGAAAGCCCCACTGCTCTGCTTGATAAAGATGACATGGACAAGCAAAGACTTTTGGACCAAAAGAGAACTTTTTCATTTAAATGAAAATTCATGTCATTTTTGGAGAAAGTAAAACACTGCATTCCAGTTTAATAACTTTATCCCATATGTGAAACAGTGTGGTGGTAGTGACTCATTGTAGCAACATCTGGTGGCAGGGAAAAGCCAAAAGACAAATCTACTGTGAGTAAGGTATGAGATTTGAGATTTGCAAATAATTTCATTGTTACACTGTTTTTGAATTGCGTTTGTGCATTTATTTAAAATTAATTCTGGATTTTGTGCCATTTTTAAACTATTTTGAGACAATATCTATTGTGTAAAATCATTCTACCTGTGCGAGATCACATCACATAGAATGGCCAGTTCTTACTGGGCATGGACTTATTGACTTACACCCTCTCATCACCTCACACACAGGTATGTTTACATGCAGCCTGATAGCAATCTGATAGCAATCCGACTAATAGCTTAATCGGAATAGAATACTTCCACGTATACACCTCGGTTGCAGTAGAGTAGTCTGACTGGGATCATTTTCTTTCCGAATGAAGAAGGTGGATAATACTTTAAACAATCAGATAAATAGAAGAATAATAGCCTTATAGCCTTCCAATCAGTATCTGTGTATTCTTGCAAAACAACACTTTCCAACCACTCTTCACTCTAAATCCTCATCCAGATATTTCTGGTCATCTGGCAACCAGTTTATTTGAAGATTTTTAACAGATTGTTGAGTAGAGTGTGTATATAATTAGAATGGATTATTCATTCATTTCCTATACCCACTTAATCCTAGTTTTAGGGTCACGGGGAAGCTGGTGCCCACTCGGCAACTCTAGGTGCGAGGGCAGAAACAACCCTAGACAGGTAGCCAATCCGTCATAGGACAGCCATCTTTGAAATGCAGGAGGAAGCTGGAATACCCGGAGAAAACTCGAGTCTCCCCACCTGAGACTCGAACCCAGATCTTCTTGCTGTGAACTGACAGCACTATCCACCGTGCAGCGCCATAATGAATTAAATTGGATAGGATTCAGCTATGAGCCTGGATCTACTCAAAGTCTCTTCCTCTTATAATCTCAGGGAGTTTTTCCTTGCTACTCTCGCCATCCAGCTTGTTGATTCATTTATTCAATCATTTTCTTCTGCTTAATCCACAAGGGTTCACAGGCCAATTGGTGCACAACTCTGAAACAACCCTAGACTGGGGCCCACTCCATTGCAGGGCACACACACAAAGGCCCACTTTTAGATACACCAGTTCAACATGCATGTCTTTGGAATGCGGGGAGAAACAAGAACACCTGGAGAAAAGACGAACACATGGAGAACAAACAAACTGCACAGAAATTTATAGAGTTGTCTTACCTGAGGATTAAACCCGGTTCCTGAAGGGACAGCTCTACCCACTGTACCCTTCCTGCCACCCAGTGTCCACCAACGTGACCAAAATGTGACAATCTGTATTGTCTGACCTTTGTGACAAGGCAGTTCAAAAAGTCAATGGAAGATCATTTGGGTAAAGCATATTTGTCTCCATTTAGACTGCTACATGGATCCAGGTGTCAAACAACCCTTGGAGAATTAGGACCATATTAGGACCATAGACACATATGGCTCATGGAGTTGACTCTTTTACTTAGCGGGACATCTGCTTTGTATGTGCTAATGAATAGTCTACAGCCCATTATAGTAAACCAGTAAGTACCGTATTAGTATGTATACTGGAGCTGTTATTGTTCCTCTGTCATTCTGGTGGTCAGATTTATAGTTTTGTCATTCGGTTGCATACTGTCAGTCTAATATGTAATTATATCCACATAGCCAGTTTGGGTAATGACCACCAATCTGTGAGCTCAGCTGGCCTGGGTGTTAGTACCTAGTCCTCGGGGATGGCCCAGGTGCCCCACTTTTATTAGGATTATTTGTTGGATGCTGTGTGGGAGTGATGGATGTTTTGTGGTAGGGGAAGACAGTGCAGCCTTTATGCTGACTGCAGTCATTTATCTGCCTGCCTGAACAGCTACTTTAGTCGGCCTGTAACTAGGATAAAACTTTTGTAAGGACAGTGTGATAGATATATGCGGTATATCTCAGTTCTGGCAGTGTAAAATATTTTGCAGTTATTTATCATTCACTATCATTCGCTAGAAGATTTGGCTAATAATGGTGCAAGTAAGGGGCGGTAGTTTGATGCATTGGGTATTGGTGTCGCCGGATCAACCCAGATCCTCCTTGCCGTGTAGTGACCTCTCAATGTCGCAAAATGAATGAGAAAACCATGAATCTGACCAGCCAAAAGACAGAGGAACGATAATAGCTCCAGTATACATTTAATATGGACATTTCTCTAAGTGGAAGAGAATGAATAAACAAATGAATGAATGAATGATGGACAATGATAGAAAGTCTTCTGAATGACCAAAAAAGAGATATTTATAAAATTGCCAGAGAATAGTCATTTTATCTATGACTGACCTAGCTCTGGCCATTCAGAGAGAACAGTCTATCCCAGCTCAGTTGGCAGAGGGTGCTGCTGGAAAAAGCCAGGCGCATTAGTAAATTGGGTTTGAATCTAAAGGGCTGCAACAGCTGACAAGACATTGGGATGCTGTGTCAGCTGATCCCTATACCACGGGGCACAACTATGCAGCTAACCATCGCAAGTAGATGGTCCAGTTTTCCAATGACAATTTGGAAAAAATAGACGCATGTACCTCTGACTACAGTGAAAAACAAAACTATAGTCATCTTAGACATTAATGCCACATTGTCTTTATCTACTCCATGACAAATATCATACCGAATCATTTCTCTTTCCTTTCTCTGTGTCCTCCCTGATTCCAAAAAAAGTTAGGACATTTTGAATAAAAACAGAATGCAATGATGTGGAAGTTTCAAAATCCCATATTTTATGGATGGAGCAATAAGAGGCTGGAAAAGGTAAAGGAATAAAACAGCTGGAGGACCAATTTGCAATATGTTATTAACATGACTGCTTATAAAAAGAGCATCTTGGAGTGGCAGCGGCTCTTAGAAGTAAAGATGGGAGTAGGATCACCAATCCCCCTAATTCTGCACCGACAAATATTAGAGTGATGTCAAAAAGGAGTTGGACAGTGTACAATTGCAAAGAGTTTGAACATATCATCATTAACAGTGCATACTTTCATCAAAAGATTCAGAGAATCTGGAAACATTTCTGTGCGTAACGGTCAAGGCTGAAAAACCATACTGGGTGCCCGTGATCTTCGGACCCTTAGACGGCAGCGCACTGCATCACATATAGTTCAGTTCAGAAACCTGCATCTCTGATTATATGAGGTTGCATTAGTGTGTGTGTGAGGCATGGGCAGCTTACACATCTGGAAGGACACTATCAATGCTGATAGGTATATCCAGGTTCTAGAGCAACATAAGCTCATATCCAGACGACGTCTCTTTCAGACAAGACCTTGTATTTTCCAACATGACAATGCCAAAGCACACACTGCATCAATTTTGCTCTTTAAATGGTACATTTTTTCAGTTTGAACATTTTATATGTCATCCATGTTTTATTCTGAATAAAATATGGAATTTTTAAACTATTACATCATTGCATTCTATTTTTATGTACAATTTGTACTTTGTCCCAACTTTTTTGGAATCGGGTTTGTATTATATGTCTTGTGTATAATACAGAATACAACAGATGGTACAGTAATACATTTGTATCTTTGTATATACCGCTTAACTTTTTTGTTTTTATGCCTTTTTTTAAATATAGAAACAGATAGTGATCTATTTTTATAGTGATTTTGATTTTTACCACTTCCTGTCACACTGCTGCTGATTATGTGCAAGTTCCCCACGGTGTGACCAATAAAGTTTTATTTTATTTTAAATACATTCATAATATTCATCATATAATAGAGACCGTCCTTAATGATGGGGATATTTGGGGTAAGCCGTGGCTTAATGGATAGGGTAAAGGACTGGGGACCAAGAGATCGCTGGTTCGAACCCCACTCTAGGCAAGTCATGGCT
>JAOUQT010026289.1:0-11591 GCA_025769995.1 Xyliphius kryptos
ACATTGTCTTGCACCCACTGTAAAATTTGGTGGAGCATCGGTGATAATCTGGCGATGCTTCAGCAAGGCTGCAATTGGACAGGGTTATCCTTGCGAAAGACGTAGGAATCAAGCCACATACAAGGTTATCCTGGAGAAACACTTGCTTTTTTCTGCTCTGGCAAAGTTCCCCAACTCTGAGGGCTGTTACAGCAGGACAATGCTCCACACCACACAGCTTGGTCAGTCAATGTGTGGATGAAGGACCACCAGATCAAGACACTTCATGGCCAGCCCAATCTCCAGACACGAACCCCATTGAAAGCCTCTGAAATGTAATCAAGAGGAAGATGGATATTCACAAACCGGCTTGAAATTTTTGAATGAACATGAACTTGTTTTCTTTGCATTATTTGAGGTCTGAAAGCACTGCATCTTATTCGTTATTTTGACCATTTCTCATTCTCTGCAAATAAATTAAACCTTTCTGCTTGGAATTACAGAGACATGTTGTCAGTAGTTTATAGACTAAAAGAACAATGTTTATTTCACTGAAGCATATACCTATAAAGAGTATAGGTATATATGAGAAACTGATACTTTTGTGGTGATACAATTTAATAATTAAAGAGCTGTACATATATAGAGTTTATAGTTTTGATGCAGCATATAAGCTTATCAGAGGGCAAAATGTCTGATGGCTTATTCTTGGCATGGTGCAGTTGATGTGGCAAATAAACTCACTGTATTTCTTTCAAGCTCAGTAGACTATTTTCTGCTTCAGTTCTGTGTGACAGGAAGAATGAGCATGAAAGTCAGTCTAACCAAGCATGAAACTCAAAGTTATAGGGAGGACAACAGTGCACATATTTCCAGTCAAACATCACCCATTCAAATAAAAGAACTCTGCCATTATCAAATAGAACCTCAATTTCAGTGATGTAGAGTATGTGGATTTTCTCTCAGATGCAATTTATACACCACTACAGTGAATTCTGCTGTCTTGATCATGTTAACTAAGTCTGTTTCTGCCGTGATATAGGATTAATTTACATATTTAAGATGCTTATTTAAGAACTTGTCATTTAACTTTTTTGTCCAGTTGAACTTATAGAAGTTGTTTTAAAAAAACAAGGGGTTAAATGACAAAAACACAGTTATGAAGGGTTGTAGAACTTTTGCAAAATATGATGACAATGTACGTTTGTAGAAGGGGATATTTATGTAAAACTTAAACATATTGCTAAATTTAAGTGTCATATTACGTAAAATACAACCCAATACAGTTTGAAAATATTCAAGTATTGTAACATAAGCACAATGGTCTAAATTTCATAAATAAAAAGAAAGATATTGCAGATTACATTACTACTAACATTCAATGACTTATTAAGTGTCAGAAGGTTGTAAAGTGTCGATTGGAAGTAAGAGACATTCACCAGAATGCTGTGAACTGCAGGAACTGTTTTTAAAGTGAATTGTGAGGTAAAACTTTGTCACTAGGAATAAAGAATTTATTTCCTCGATCAACTATTGTACATTGTTTAAAACATCTAATCATGAATATTTTAAGAAGAGGCTCTTTAGACTAGCTCTGATTTTAGTGTGAACTGTATTACCGTTATACAGCTAGACAGAAATGGAAAATCATTATTCAAAAGCCACAAAGAACAATTAAATTAATTGCAATACAATTATTCTAAAACTAACCGATGCAGTGTTGAGGTAATGTAGTGTTATTTATGCTGCTGAATGTTAGACATTTAAATAAAGGAGGAAAAATGTTCACAGACTTGAACTATTTGAAAAGTATTTATTGTGCTGCAAAGAAACAAACAAAATAATACAAGAAACTGAAGGAAAATCTGCTGTGCTACAGTCATTTAATCAAATCTTCATCTACCCTCTTTAGAAACCGGCAATCTCAATACCTCTATGGACAATCCTTGCTTTTTACATGAGCATAAAATACCAGTAGTATACAAACTCAAGAATGACTGTATTCTGAGGACTGAGTAAAAAGAAAGAAAAATCAGGAGAAATTATGTCATCAAATTCATTCAGCCTAGTTAGTGAAACACAGGACAAAAACTGGTTAGCTTTTCCTGAATTGATTGGCATTGGTAGAGCTGAGAAATAAAAGCAGGAGAGGAAGAAAGAACAGTGAAATGAAGGCTAAAGCAATGTCCTGTGTTTTCCATCTCAGCCTTTCTGAACGCCTTTGTATGTGAGAACAAGACACCAAAACACCAAAACTGACACAACATTTCAGCTGTTTCAAAGTCCTATACGTTCAATTGTTCTGCGCATGAATAAATTATTAAGGTACTTAAAAGAATAAATTAAATCTTTCATCTTTTTTTATTCCAAACTTTTTTGTCTTTTTTTAAAATAATTTTTGTTTTGGCGAGTGTCACTCAAGTATTTAGAACAATACTTGTAGGATGCACTGTAAATTAACAAAACTTTCACCCTGCGAGACCCCTTGAAAATACAGAGCTTTTGTAAAAGACAGGGCGCCAATCCATCGCTAGGTACACACTCACTCACACAGCCACACACTATACGGGGCAATTTAGAGCATTCAATTTACCTTGAATCTATGTTTTTTTGTGATGTGGGAGGAAACCGGAGAACCCGGAGGAAACCCATGTAGACTGGGAAAACATGGAAAATCCAAGCAGATTGGGATTCCAAATGGGAATCCCCAACACAGAGAGGGGAATGTGCTAACCACTAAGCCAACGTGCTGCCAGAAATTAGGACTTTCATTTCTAAATAATTCAGTGTGGCACATCTGTGTAGAATTTTATGGGTTTGTCTCACAAAACAAGTGTTTACAGCCCTTTTTCTTGCTTGTTTACAATGAAGCACACTGCCTTACAGCACTCTTAATGACAGAGAGAATGCTCCCTCTTAACCCAAATCATTCAAGCACTACTTAAATTAGTACATTTATTCAAAACAATTAGCCTAATTTATAAATAACAAATCACTTATGACTGTTCTGCAAATAACAAATCATTTATGATTGCTCTGCAAATGGGTCTCGCAGGGTTTTAAGAAAACGGGCATCTTTTTCTATGAAAAGCATTTGTTAGAAAAAAAAAAAGGAAACACAGAGGTTACTTATTTCTCTATATAAAAGTGCCAAACTTTACAAACATTATCAGACAAGTGATTTAAAGTACAACTAACACAAACTAGTCCAAGTCCAGAGTCCCAACCTTCCCTCTCCCTTTCCACAGTTTATGGCTCAATCCCAAATGGCCCCCAATTCCAGATATAAGTGCAGTTCACAGGGTATAAATCCACTCGCTTTTATTCTATACCTTGTGCTATTCCCTACTCATTTATAGCAAGGCCTCGCAATTGGGATTCAGCTTATGTCTTCCAAGGTTCCAGTAGTTCTTAACACTTGCAGGGACCTGTGACTGAGAAATCGGACCTCGACAGCAACTCAAACTGTCAGATTATGACAGTAAGCAATGGAGAAGCCATGCAGTTCAAACTGTTTTCAACAAGCCCTTATTGACTTTTTTCTTATTAAGTGCATATCACCAATAAGAGTTTTTCTATGGTGGCAAAATTGGTATAACGGACTGAGGATTTTTTTCATTTTGCAGTACACAATATAGTGTGTTTTCAGCAAACAACTGAACTGCTGTAGCAATTACCTTGCAATTTATGTGATTGTAAAATACACTTTCCTGCTAGGTATAGAAAAACAAGTACTTGCTGTTTTCCAAAGATGAAGCAGATGTCCTAAATGGCTGGGCTCCAGTTTCTGTGCTAAACAATGCTTGAAAATGAAAATGTTCCTTCTATTGTTTATTAGCAGCTTTATGCCATGAGTGACAAGTCAACAAGAGCGTGTTGAAGACAGTACTGAAATGGGGGACCAAATTTGGCCTAAATCAAAAGCCACTGGGCACAGGAAACACAGGAAACTAACAAATCAGAAAGCAAATAACATAATGAGATGTTACACTTAATCTATTTTTTTCTATGTGGGTCTTTTTCTTGACTTTTCTTGACTTGACACACAAAAAAGGCAATGGAATGCCTGCCAATATCAGATTTCCATAATCAGAAATCTCGCTTTTTCCCCCCCTCCATCATAAATACATTCAACAGGAAAAATGAAAATGAGCTCTTTACAGGTGAAGCAGATTCAGTGTGTGCATGCATGTGTGTTTGTGTACACACAAGTACATACATGCTAACACAAACATACACATGTACAATCTCACACAATGACTCATTTCTTTTCATCGTCACGTTAATATGTACACATGAAGATTCCTATAATGGGTGAAAAAAAAAAAAAACTGTAGCTGACTGCTTTTCTCCAAGCGTGAATCAACACAATAAAGGCGCTTGGACAGGATTTCAAAGCTTCTAGAGGAGAAAGCAGATTCATGTTCATAAAAGGAAACATGGAAAGGAGCTTTAATTCTGCTGTAATAGTCGTAGAAAATATTCTTTGATTGTTTTAATACGTTGCATGAATATGACCCAGAAATTTCATGGCACTCTAGCTTAACCTTACAGCTACAGCAAAGTGAAAAAGCAGCACTTGCAGTTTTAAACTTAACAAAACTTAATGTTCTTTTCTCACACTCGTGTGTAAGAGAGTCATGTGCCCTCTGACATAAATGAAATAAACCAATTAATAAAGTGTGAAAGGGAAATACCAGATTAATGTGTGAACAGCACACCATTTAAAAGAAAGCAGAAAAATCAAATGCTGCTTTCTCAGTTGTCTTTCAGTTCTCTTCAGAAAGGGCTTATTCCAACTGATCATAACATCGTGAAAAAAAGGAAAGTTCCATAACAGGGTCTTCTATTTCAGTATCTTCTCTACTTCTTGTCTCTTCATGTGCCTGGGCTTTTTGTCCACCTAGTCCTGCATCGTCTCTGTATGAAGGAACTTTGGTTCAACAATCACACCAAGCACTTGAATATAGTCCTTTCTTTTTTAAAGAAAAACAAAACAAATAAATCTAAAGAATCTTCAAAACAAAACAAAACAGGAATGCACGAAAAATAGGACTTTTTTTAACCAAAACACCTCAATCTGCCTGAATCCCAAATATGCACGAACCACACCAACCATTCTTGCATACAAGCACACTAACACTCTCACCATAACATAGCTTTGACAGACAAAAAATATTCCAGAAAATGCCTTTGGCACATTCTGAATAAATACACCCCTGCAATGACTGGTTTGGTAACATTATCACGTCCTGATGAGAACTTAAGTCATCTGTGTACGTTCTGGGGTGACTTAATTATTGTGGATATGATTGCTAGGTTAGGTTTTTTTTTTTTTTTTACCCATGTCTTGACTCTGCTCTCTTTGCTCTGGTTTCTTTGTGTTGTCCATCACTGTGTTTTATAAGCCACAATAATAGCTTTTTATTTTAGTCCTCTGATAATGTGCTTTCTAGTTTGGGCAACTGACAACTGGTCTGCAAACTCTTGTCAGTCTCCCTTGCTCATGCAGTCTGGTAAAAATTGTCTGCCTCCAAGTTGTTGTGTTTTTGCATGCTGTAGTAACCGCTGTAGCGTGAGTCAGGGTCGGCGATGCGCAGCATACGTTGGGAACTGTCCACCTGAACCTTTGTCCCCTTCTGGCAGTCCACGTACACCAGCTGGTTATTCAGACATGTGGGCTTTTCAGACAATATGCAGAAACACAAAGAGATGAAACAATAAAATGATTAGATTTCAAGAGTATTTACTTAAAATTATTTTTCCAAAACTAAAGAAGTCAGCCATTGCAATTCCCTTTCTGAATAAGTTCAGACAAATGAAATTATTTTGAATGTATCTGAAGCATCCTTAAAAAGTTGAACGAGAGGCAGGTTAATGAATGTGTTTTATCAATGTTTCTATCCCTTTTTTTAAACAAAAATACAATTTCTTAAAATGGAATTCATCTTAATACAAAATAAAAGTTGCACAATATTCAGTTTGCAGTTGCCTGGTGCTTCTCTTCATGATGGCTAAGGCATTTTTCAGTACTAGGCAGACTTGGAGGGGGGGGGGGGGGGGGTGGGTGGAGTTTCCATGTTGTCCGTGTGTCCAAGTGGGTTTTCTCCGGTTCTCCGGTTTCCTCCCACAGTCCAAAAACATTTTTCAGGTAAACTGAATGCTCTAAATTGCCCTGTATAGGTTGCGGATTTGGGAGTGAATGTGTGAGTGTGTGCCCAGTGATAGATTGGTGCCCTGTCTTGGGTGTGTCTGCCCAGTGCCCGAGATGGGCATGAGGAACCCCACCGCAACCTTTGTGGAGGAATATGCAGAAAATAATGGATAGATGGATAATCAAGATTGTGCCTAGCGAAAGTTTGGCACCCTGTCCTGGGTGTATCTTCCCAGCGCCCGAGACTGTTCTCAGCTGAATAGGCATGGAAGAATAGGCGGAAGATAATGAATAAATGAATAAATGATCGTGATGTTCTATTAAAACAATAAAAATGTCTTTTTACTCAAGTGATTATGATTAAACTACGGTTAAAAAACAAATAGTGTAACTTATCAAACTTCTCTCATTTAGGAAAAGTAGTGTTGTTAAGAATAGTTGTGCTGTCATCATTAAATTGAAGGGAGCTACACAAAGATTTCTAATTTAGGCAACAATATTGGAAAACTGACAAAAAATAAACCATTAATTCACTGTAAAACCATTGTTCATTATAATGTGCTGCCAGCACCATGCTTTACAGATTTATTATAGGTAATGTTTTTTATCCAACAGCTCTTGTAGTTGGGATCAAACATGTCAGTTGGTTGGTTATTAGTCACAAATGTGGATTTTTACAGACACATATGTTTCAATGGCAAAGGAAGGTTTAGAATTTGTGTTGTGTACTGCTTTTTAAAAGACCTAAGCGTGCTGTGTGCTTGTGAATTTTATGTTCTGTATTCTAGCTGCTGCCTGCCATCACTATAAACTATGCAACAATTTGAGGGTAATTACGAATAGCTCTGTAATGTCCTTGTAAATTCAAATAAAATATAGTTCATTTGTGATCCAATATTATTATAATGGCCCCATACCTTAGTAGGTGCCTGATAACAAGGCACATGAATCCATTGCTTCTTCTGGTTAATTAGAAGTAGTGCAGCAATAGTGAGCACCATCATGAGGATTGGAAGTGTCATCCAGGCCCAATGAAGACTGACATCCTCACTAGCCACGGGTGTCTTTCCATCTAGAAATGGCATCTGCAGGCTTTCAAAATCACCTGAAGCAGAAGAAATCCGTTAACAATTAAAGCTAACAACTGCCCAGCTAAAAAAAAACAACAACATGTTCACACCCACACACAGGGTAAACATGTCAAGAGCCTACCTAATTGTTTTAACAGCAAAGGATCCTTGAATTAAAGTTTTTTTATTATTTGTAGGTTTATTGTACTGAGAGGTTTAGACTAATGATGATCATTTCACGAAGAGAAAATTGTATACACAATGTTTATCTACGTACACATTTGATATAATTATCAGGTCACACATCTTTTTCTAATCAAAGTGTTGCTGCAGCTTTTGATGCAGTGACATGTTACTGTCACTTATATAACTTTGGGCTTTTTATTTTGTTGGTCAGAGATCTCACAACCTCAAGTTGACAGCAAAGACGTGGCGAATGCTAAGCTAATACAGGTGCTTTTAGACACATTTGAATCATTACTTTCACAAATCTAAAAAATTGTGTTGTGTTTGGAGAGATATGGGTACATTGCTGTTCAAGAGAACTGTGAAGCATAAAAAAGTATTTATTACTGTCACTGGTAGCTCTGGAAGCAAATGCATCATAGGTAGGCACAAAGCTCAAACCGAGCGAGAGCCTTCAAATCAACATCGCATGAAATCCTCCAAACATATATTTATTTCAAACTAAAGTTTTTAAGGCTTTTTCTTACAGTCCTCTGACTTGAATCTGAATGTATACTCAATGTCATGGTAAAATGTTGTATTGTGCTTGAAAGACAGTCAGGGAACATCAGAAAATATCATCATACAAAAAAGCCTTAAGTAAGAATTAAGGGTTTTAAACAATATGTAAGCATAGGTTTAATCCAGACCTCTGAACTGAGGAACGATGTCATTTTCACTGTGTGTAGGCCAGGCAGGTCGATGTCTCACTCTGTCGCTGTGCTGGTCGGTTTTCTCTATGGGCACATTAGTGGGAACGACTTCTGTAAAAGCAACGCACATTGGTTTGCAAAATGTCAACAAATCAAAATGCCTGTCGGAAAAATCCTTTAACCATGCAAGTTTTAAAAATAGATAAGCGGATTCAAAACCTTGGAGAACCAAAGGCCACAAACCAATTACTATATTAGCCTGCATGACCCAGATAAGCAGTTCCATTTAAACAATTCCCATCAATTAGTCCACAGTCACTACATTCTCAATTAATTTATAGTAAAGAAATGAACATTCATTCATTGCAAACGAATAAGCAGAGATGACCACAAAGAAAAGAAAACCTAGTGCTGGTGTAGGCCAACAAGAGATTTTGATGGATAAGTTCTCACACCTAAAATTCCAGCTCAGACCCTTACAAATCTGCATTAGTTTCTGCATTAATTGCATGATCATCTTACATTTCTATTCACACATATTTATACATTTTAACAGCTAATGCTAGGACAATTTCAGACTGTGGTTCCTAAATCAGTGCATCAGATAAAAACAATAAACTATTATTTCTTTGGACAACGTTTTAGCAAAATATGCAAGACAAGGATCTTTTAAGTGCTTCAGCACCACCTAGAGGCCAGTAACATAAACCCTTTTCTGTAACACACTGACCATTTAGTCTCCACTCATGTGATGGTGGAAAACATGGGTACACCACAAACTTCCTTCTGATGCTACAACAGTTGTTTGACATTTTAGCAGTAACTTTACAAATGCTAGCTCTTTATTAAAGTACACAATATTCAAAACATTTTAATATGGAAGGACTTAATACTACTGGATCTTCCATTAACTAACATTTAAACCCTACATTCTTTGTATTAACACTACAAGTACAGTGTAAGTTCTTCTCTAAATGGTTGCACTCTGCAAAATAATGAGGAATTGTTTTTAATATTCGTGATAAACCGCTATATAAGCCCAGAATGTGAGAGAATCAAGCTTACCTGGGCACAAGGGACAACAGCTGCCCTCCACTGTGTATGGCTGGTGACAGGGCAAAGCAGGGCAGCTGACTGTTGAGCACAGTGTCTGGCCCTGCAGGCAGTAACAGTGTGTGCAGCTGTCGATGTCCCAGCGTTCCTCATCCACATACGTCTTGCCATTGAAGTGGCACACGGCTCTTGGTGTAGCGTCTAGCAGCAAGAAACGGAAATCTGTTAAGACGCCCACACTGTCGGTCTGCCAATGCACTACAGTTACTGCACTGTCTCCGATATGCCTTTTCGTTACAGAAATATTAGCCCTGTATTGTAGTATATTAAAGCTGTTGTACGTCTGTGCATTTTACAGCTGTGTTTGTGTGAAGCCTACATGGTCTACAGCTGTACCATCAGCCTCAGACATACAGCATCACTGACCACTTACTTTAAACTAAACTGAGCAACAGAGTTCTGCATGAAAGTAAGGTTCCCTACAATGTTTAAACAGACATATCCAATCGGGACTAACTGACATTACACATGACATACATGGTCATTGGAGTTATATTGCTCGCGTGTTAATTGTAGTGTGTGTAGTACATTTACATTACATTTAGTTATTTAGCAGATGCTTTTATCCAAACCGACTTACAGGTATCCCAACTTGGTTGAGGTCAGAACACAGGGTTGATACAGAACCCTGGAGCAATGAGGGTTAAGGGTCTTGCTCAAAAACACACATTGGTAACTTCAGTGGACCTGGGATTTAAACCCCCAACCTTCTGATTGATCGTTGCTCTTGATCGCTTGATTACAAGATCTGACACATTCAGTGGACTTGGGATTTGAACCCCCAACTTTGGTTTATATGCACAAAAAGATTTGATATCTGGGTAGAGACAGGGTGTTTTTTGTGTGAAGTTTGCATTATTTCTCTATGTCTGTGTGGATTCACTACAGGTGTTCCAGTTTGCACATCAAAAACATGCTAATAAGTGAACTGAAGTCACAAAATGTTCCTGTATGTGTGCATGTTTCTGGCAATCTGTCCAGTGCCACCGAGCCCATAATCAGAATAAGCAGCTTGGAAATTAGAAAGATGGAGAACATACTGAAAGTGTTTTTCCCCACAGTCTAAAGATTGAATTACAGCTGCTAAAACAACGGAACAAATTTCTAATTCTTTCCTGTCATGGTCAGGTGACCCGTTGAAAGTATTTTTTTTTGCAGTGAGCTCAGACCAATCTCTACTATAACTAATTAGGCTGAAAGAATCGTTTTTTGGAGAATGTGTTAATGCATCTTTTAAAAATTATTACAATTTTTAAGTTGTCACAAACCATTTTTCTTATTATTTACACTATACATGAACTCATAATTGGTATGTTTAACACACCTAGACAATAGGGGCAGCACTGGCCCTTGCGCAGGACAGGCCGTGCGCAGTTGACTGGGGGGCAGGACTCAGAAAAACAGTTGATCACGCCGTTTACACACACACAGCTGGAGCAAACGTTGGGCTTCCAGGACTCTGCAGCCAAAAAAATATCGCCTTCTTCATTGCGGCAATATTTAGGAATGCTCTCGTTTCTTGGTGCTGGCGGAGTAACAGGGTCATCTGGAAGACAGACATATGTAGGAATGATTGCACAGTTAATCCTGTTTTAATTACAATCACAGATTTAGCTTTGTGAATGAATTATACATAACTGACTGTAATACAGAAGGAATTAACTGAAGATTAAAGCTCATGTAATGTGAACACATTCCTATTATAATTACTCATTAGCATACTCTTAAAATAACTGTTTAGATTCTTGTTGTGTTTATAGGTTGCAGGACACATTTGATAAGATATGTGTGCTTTCTGGAACTTAAGTAATACATAATTAAGAATTCAGTCCTATAAATAAAAATGAATTATATTTCTGAATCAAAATGATTGTTTAAATGATTACATTTTAGTATTCTAATGCAACAGAAACAAACTTAAAAAAAAAAAAAAAACCCCAACAACTTGACCTTTCAAAAAATGCCTTGTTTTGTATACAGCATAAATCATAAATAATTTAGTTTTAAACTATCTGTGCCTTAAGCTGAAACCATATAGCACAATCATTGTAGAAAATCTGCTGAGCCATGGCTTGCATGGGTATGCTTGCAGAAACATATATATATAAGGTGACCTTTCCAACGCTATTAGAAAGTACTCAGCGATGTGTAACAAAAACACCAAAATACAATGTTTATCAATCTACATACTATTACAGCATTTGCAAAAAAATAAAACAAAACAAAAAAACATATTCTTATAGTTCAGAAACAGATACAAATACAATCTAAAAAAGATAGCTGAAGAAAATTAGATGTTAGTGTTGTATATGCACTGCTCAAAAAAAAATAAAGGGAACACTTAAACAACACAATGTAACTCCAAGTAAACCACACTTCTGTGAAACCAACCTGTCC
>JAOUQT010026304.1:0-11590 GCA_025769995.1 Xyliphius kryptos
GGGAGACACAGAACTAAATACATGGGAGACAAGATCACATGACATAAAGGAACCAATCCACAGACACAACCAATAATAAAATGAACAAAGACCGAAACAAGGATACTTAAACTAATCAGGTGCCCGTGGCACCTCTGACAAAAACAAATGAATTTTTTTGTATTTACAAAGTTTATTTAAAGGAAATTGCCTTTAATGATCTTAAAGGATCATGAACAGAGACACAATCATGCTTACAGATAAACTGCTACCACATATTGAGAAGCATTTAATAATACTTTTTTTAATCATTAGTATTTCCATTTACTGAAATTAAGGATTTTGGCCAAGTCTAAAACATGTTTGTAATAGCTACATTGTGGCACTGGGTTTGGAAAGGCGGAGCTGTTGTTCTTTGATTTAAAGTAATTAACACCTGTTGCCTCTTTGTCTGATGAACATGTGCAGCCTTTATAAGCTGTAACATCACGTCAATGGGAAAGAGATACATGGGGCGCCAGGACTGGGAATTTTTTTCAGCAACAACATCTTCCAACAGCCGTATGTTTAAACATATGTTTTAAAATACAAAAATTTAAGCTTGTTAGTATTAGTAAGAACTTATGTCTCCTGTCCTCATTCGGTCCCATCCCGTTACATTGGAGCCAAAACTTGAGAAAAATGAGGAGGCATGTTTTGTGACAGGAGCGATGGAAGAAGTAAGGCAGCGTCATTGCGATGAAGTAATTAATGCCGCTGATGCAGCTCTGTCTGATGAACGTGTGCAGCCTTTATAAGCAGTAATTTTGAATGGCATAGGAAAAGAGACTCATGGAATGCCAGAAATGGGACTTTTGGCAATAACACAAGACCACAGCTGCATGTTTACAGGTATGTTTTAAAAACTGTTGTAATAAAGCCATTTCCTTTTGGTGAGAAATCCTGTCTCCTGTCCTCATTAAGTCCCACCCCATCTTCTCATCATGGTTCTTGGTTAAAAACAAGAAGATTATTTTCCTACATGTATGCAAATAAAAATATTGCAGATTAATCATTAAATCTATAATATAAGGCACTTGTCATGTGTCATCTCTATAGCGATTGGTGTGTGCATACAGTGGAAGAGGATGACGCAGGGCACTTGGTGTATAGCAATTGGCACGCGGGTAGAGTTGAGGGGATTGCCATATAGTGATTAGAGCTAGTAAAACAGCTAGTAATATATATCCAAAAATTGTCTATATGTGGTATGTGATTTAAAAAAAGCATTTTTATCTGAAAAAAATATTTACATAATTTTGCAATGATTCCTACATCTGATGCTAGTTTGGGGCTTAAATAAAACAATTATGACTGCTAAGGATGAGTCTATTTCTTTTTTCAGCACTGGCACCATTATTCCATGGTTCAGTTAGGGATATGAGAATAGCAATTTCATCCTCATATATATTGCATTGCTTTTTTGCAGAAGAGCCATTCTGTGCCCCTGTTTTTAATGTGAATTTTGAAAGCTATACTATGACTGTCGTAAAATGAGAAGAATGCAATGTCACAGCTTAATATGCTGCTGTCGGCAGAATAAAATGGCCTTGTGTGCCATATTATTATAACTTCTTCTAAGTTAATAACCAGTGGTCATTAAGTACACCAGTGAATAAGAATGAGGCCAACATGTTTGAATTAAGCAACATTAAACATATAATTGCACATACATCTCTTTGCTGTATTTAGGATGTTTAATTTTAGTATTTGATTTTTTCTCTATTTTTTACTACTGACATCCCGGTTCCTGAACCCAAGTTCTCCAAAGCACATCTGAGGCTTCATTAAAAGTTTTCAAAAGCAATTGTGCAGCATTGCTTCCCTGGGGGACACAGAGAACCCCGGAACTCAAAGCAGGCAGACCTCATTAGGCCTGTGACATCAAGCCATGGTTAAAAGAGCCACCCCACCACAATTTTCCTCCAACTTACTTCACGTAAGGACAATGGAAATTTTTCTGACATCTGTGCTTGATCCATGTTATCAGCTTTATTTTAGTTCATATGTTTTTGCCTGTTCATCATCCACATACGGTTTAGCTTAGATCTAGCTTCAGCTCCTGCTAAAATATATTCATTCATAGGAGCTTGGAATAACAATTTCCCAAATGCCAGCATGGTAATAAAGCTTTTATTTCTATAGGAATGTTTAATTTAAACTATGTCTAGAGGACATACAAAATAAGATGACCTTGACCTTATAATTGAGATTCTTTAACTGTTAAACATTTAGCAGTAAGCTCACTTTTTGTCAGGGCTTGAACTTTTGCATATTTCATATACCAAAGCATTTACATGCCAAAATAACAGATCAATATATGCTAAAGCTGAATGTGCATGCACATCTGAATAACAGACTTAGTTTGCATAGTAATGAGAATAATGTGAAAGGATGATTTGCTGATTTCATGGGTTCTTCACTGGCGCTTCGCTGAAACAATCTGGAATGTACTTGGGAGAGTCCTGGCACTGTGCTGGCTATTAAAAAAGGACCATCTGGCCTGGGTCCTTAACTGACACTGGTACTTATTTTGCCATCTTCACAAAAATGCCTTTCTGGTTGCTACATTTTAGTTTTACAAATGTAGCTCTTGTGGTGTCTAACCAATACAATAGCTATCTATATTTATCTACAAAGTTTGACAAATGCATTTTTAGTTAAGTATTTTTTTTTTTTTTTTAGAATATTACTGTGGCAAGTCAAAGGAACTCAGACGAACCCTGAGCACAACTGCACTCCACCTTTTATGCCCCTCTCGCGAAGCATAACGGACAATTCGGATGAACACATTCCCATTGGCTGGGCAAACTGCCAGTCTGCTCTTAAACAAAATGGCACCCCATGTCCTTCCACGTGGCCCTCGAACATGGCGGCCACAAGTGGGTTGCCAAAACATTTACTGGGTTAATAAATTTAGTAAACCATTTGATTTATATATACACTGTATATTGCTGATAGAGTAGTATGGCAGGTCAGTGAATCACATATAGTATTATGTGATTCCTTAAAAAAGTTTTTGTTAAATGTTTAAAAGTAATCCTTTTGTCTGCATTAGTTTCCTTCACACTTCAAAGACATATTGGGAATTAAATATTTTTTTCCAAATGTGAAAACATTTTTCTGTGTCTCTACTATGTAAATTTGAACTGAAATCAATTAAAATTTTAGGAATTGAGGGTTACATTGGCTGATCATGAACTCATCAGTGGCTGCCTGGCAGAGCAGATACTCAGTGTTTAATTAACAGTTTTGGTATCATAATTTACCTGCAATTGTGAGTTAATTAATATATCTTCCTGTGTGGACAAGGTTTTGCAAATGTGTCTACTCTATCACAAAATAAAAAGGAACAAATGTATATAATAACAAACCAACCCAACGCTCTAGTTAACACATAATAGAAGAAACTATGTATTTAATATAATGGCACTTTCTTCCTAACACCAATGTTTATGTAATATGTTGGTGGAAACTTTCGGCACAAATAAATCATGTACAATGATACAATAGTTACAATCCAGAGCACGGATTAATAAAACACAAGATAATTCAAATTATTATTCACACCGAATCAAACAATAAGTAAATTTACTGGCCACACAAGCTTAAAAAAGAAGTACACAATATGGAGGTAACAGGTATCTACACAGAATGGTACCACCTTAAACACCATAACATTATAACCACCTATCTAAAATTGAATTGATTCCAGTTTTGCTGCAAAAATATGTCATGCTACGTTCGGGTCCAAGGTGAGTGTTCAGAGTCACACCAAAATAATCATCACCTGGACGTGACACATCCACACACTATACAGGGCAATTTAGAGCATTTAATTTACTTGGATTCCATGTTTTTTGGACTGTGGGGATTTGAACCTGGAACCCTTAGTGCTGAGAGGCAAGCGTGCTAACCACTAAGCCACCATAAATTAAAGCACTATAATTGTACATTGATTTATGCACTATACAGGACATTAGTACTGACATCCATCACTTAAGCACTTCTTAAGCTTCAAAAAAAAAAGAAAATTTAAGCAATTGCCGCATTGCCTCCCTGAGAGACACAGAAAAAAACCAAAACTCTTGCAGACCTCATTAAGGCCCGTATGTCATGCATTTAACATGGACACAGATTACATTTCCCAGCTTGCATTACTCCTGGGAGCGAACACTACATGCCAACTACTTACCTATTAACATAAAACTTTCCTTACACAGTCACCGGGGTACTGCTTGTAATGGCTGCATTCATTTTAAATAACACATACTATATAAACAATCTGCACAATTTTACCACAACCTATTGTATTTTTCGTGTCTAAGCAGAGCATTCCACGTGCATTTCCTTTCTTCTGCTCATTCCTTTACTACTCTTTTTGTTTAATCCCAAAAAAACATTTTGTGTACCTTTGGTTATTAGTATTGCTGTGCATAAGATACAATAACATAAGATAAGCCTTTATTTTCCCCACCATAGGGAATTTCACTGGCATTGTCTTGTCAATAAAAACTGATTAGATTTTTAAGCCACCTCTGTCTCCTAGCTTTTCACTGTGACATCAGGCCATGGTCAAAAGAGCCACCCCACCACATTTTTCTCCACATACTGTAACTTCATGGACTTTGTGAGAAATGATGCAATGTTTGCTTAAAGAATGTTAATAAAGCAGTATAGACACTCTGTGTTTGTAGTACAGGGTGAGCCATAAGTATGGATACACCCTGATAAAATAAAAGTGGTTGCTGATATCACCTTAACTTAACTTGGGGCAATTGTAGGCTTGTGGTTAGGGAACCAGCGTTGCAACCTAAAGGTCGCCGGTTTGATTCCCAGTCCCACCAAGTACTATGGCTGAAGTGCCCTTGAGCAAGGCACCTAACCCCAATTGCTCCCCGGGCGCCGCTCCGGGCACGTGTGCTCACCTCACCAGTGTGTGTATTTGTGTGTGTTTTTACTGCACGGATGAGTTAAATGTGGAGGACAAATTCCCCTGTGTGTAAGCACAGTAGGCAAAATGAATCACTTTAAACTTTATGTCAGGAGCACTCGGCACTCCTTACTTGTTTTTGTTTCAGTTAATTAACTTTTATTTTCCTCGGTTTCATTTCGTTTCAGTTATTAACTCTTCTTTTTTTTTATCATTGCTTCTTTGTTTGCCTTGTGACAGGTACTTTTGTTTTGTATTCTCTCTGTTTCCGTATGTCCCTGTACTTGATTGTTTTGTTTTACGCGTATCGGTTCCCTGGTGTTGTACTTCATGTTTTTCGTTCAGGTTCCGGCGAAAGCCGCCATTTTAGATTTAACTTTTTTAATGGGAGGGAGGTCATGTGGCCCATCAAACACATAGGGTCTTGCACAAGAAAAATGGTGTGCCCAAAGTGCTGCCCATTGTGTTTAATTGTCAACATGATTCTCTTTTCCCACTCATACATTTAAATTACATTTATGAGTTGGTATCACCAGGCGACAATCATCATTTGAGCGCAGTAAACGAGCCCAATGGCAAAATTTATTTGTACATAATTAAGCTTAATATGATTTTATATTGTAGTTTTTTTTTTTTTTAGTGCATCTGGCCCCTCTTTAAAAAGTGTAGAAAAGTTTAGAAAAAAATAAAAAAAAGGTTATTAATCACCACTGGAAGACAATATATCAAAAAAGTATATATGGAGAGCTCGATGTCACAGTCATACTGATGAATGTGTCACAAGTGAGGTGAATAAACAAAAACAGTACTAAAAAAGGATATACTTGGTACACCAGAATAAGTGCCAACTGATAATATGTATTAAAAACACAGATGACTGAACAAGAAAAACGATGAAGATTTAATAATAGTAGCAATAACAGTGGCACAGGTAAAAGTTAGAGACTGTGTCTTGATACAGCAGAGTTCACTCAAACTCAGTTAAGACTGTGAAGACCACTCCAAACTGGTTCTTTATAATGAGAGCTAAGCTTTGACTTCTGATCACAGCGATAGCGAGGAAGTTAGAACCTTGAGGCAACATAAATAAAACAATGCAAAAAACCCAGTGAGAGCAGACCTATAAATAGGAAAGTGAATAAGAGTTTCAATTAAGGTAAAGGACATGCAGGTGCTAGTACTCAGGGGAAACAGGATGTGATTGACCAGATACAAAAAATAAAGCCAGCGAAAAAGGACGGGAAGGAGCAGCAGTGACAGTGTACAACACTGATCACTAAAAGTTACATCCACAAACTAATATTCTAAACAGAATGAGTGTAAAATTTTAATAATCAGTTCCATTTGAAGCTTTGCTTTGTGATTGGTTTCTTGTCTTGGATCTTTAATTTAGCCAGATTGTCTTCAGACATACCTCTTACAGATCTTTCTTTGCACTTCCAAATCTGAAGCCCCGTGGGATAAATTGACGTGGACGACAAGCTTGTAAACTAAAGATGGAAAGAGCTGGTGAGCTGCAGGTTTGGAGTTGGTGAGGGCGACAGCTCATTAAGCTCCATCAGCCTTTAGCCTGCATGCGCCCAATAGAAAAAAATGTTGTGTTTCCTGCTACTAGAAGAGAGGAGCCATATTTCTCTGCCCTTCAAACTCACTTAGAACAGTGGGAAGTGGATAATGAATGCAGCTTGAGCAACTACTGCTGAACTAGTGCTGCTGCGGGAGGTGGAGAAGGTGTGTGATTGTCACAAGAGACTCCTTCATTCTCCATCTGTTTTCTGACATGCTGTGTTTTAACATGTTATTGTTGCACACATTCATGTGGGTGCATCTAAATCACTTGAGTTATATGCAAAATTCAGAGGCTGCTAGTGTCAGCTTTTAATGTTCTTTAAGAACAGGTAAGGTAATTTTTATACAAAACGTTAATAAAAGATTGAAATAACGTATGTTAACAGTTTCTTTGGTAATTTAATTGGCTAGCATGAATTTTAAATTAGCAGAAGTAAAGATAGATATATATGTTATATATAAATATAGTGCTTACATCAAAGGATTCATGAAGCAAATTTTATAATACTTTAATGTGTATAATAACACTAAACTTGTATTAATTTTTGCCCACTTTTTTAGATGAATATATACATATTTGAGAATCACTGACCATGCCTGACAATAACAGTGTCTTTCATTTTTTTAGTCAAGGATAAGATTAAACCTAATTATAATACACAAGCTTTAGTTATTTTATTATACAAGTTAACAAATTTTGAATTTTCTCATGCTTGCTCAATTTATCACCTTTTCTGTCAATGTCCTGGACAAAGCTATTCTTCTATTCCCTGTAGTTGCCCCTAATTGAACATTCAAGAAAGTACAGATCATATTGGGACAATTCTTGTTGTATTTAACCACACTATTTCTTCCAAGACCTACCTGTACAAAAATGCTTTCTTGATTTTATTTGTTATTGCAGAGTAAAAAAAGGCTTTATTTATTTCTTTACTTTTTTTTGTTGCTTTCTTTTTTTTCCTATTTACCAGCTTCATGAAACCAGAATGTTGTTTGCCCAAATCTACCTTTAGCTTACAGGATTCTTTCTGTCCATAGCACACCACTTGGTGGATAGTTAGCATGTTGCTTTGCAACTGTGACAAGTTTCTTTCACTTTTATAAAAACCTTTAATGACTGTAAAAAAAAAAAAAGAGGCATATTCATGTTTTTTTTCAATGCTGTGCCTTAGTTCTCCTAACTTTTTTGAGGGGGCTAAAACCACATCTAGCTCCTTGTCATAGCTGTATCTTCTTCTCTGTGTCAGCAAATGGTGTATATATTTAATGCAAATGTTTTTTAATAACGGTGCTAATAAAATCCTAAAAAAACAAAACAAACAAACAAAAAAAAAAAAAAAACAACAGTGACACACAAAAACTAATTAGACCAAGAAAACTCAACTAACTTAGAAAACTTGTAAGGAAATGGGTATCCACAAACACTGTGCTGCTTACTTTTCTTCTAGACAATGTCAACCTCCATGACCGAGCGGACTACAAAAAAGTTTTTGATTGGGGGAATTTTTCAGCTGCATTTTGGATTACCAAAAAAAGACTCTATTTGCATAACACACAGCAAGCATCAAGAGGAGCAAAGAAATCACGATAAATTACGTTACAAGAAAAAGGACTTTTTGATTTCATGTTGTGGACTGTCACATGCTGCTCTCATTGGCATTTAGGAGACAAAGAAGACTAAATAAATCACACAAGGAAGAAGTTTATATACAGAGCACACACAGCTTATGAAAACTAAAGTAGAGGTCAAAGTCTGTTGCCCAGCAGGTAAGAACACCCATTCCAGTTCTGTAGCTTTAAACAAGAATGTATCTTTAATCCAACAATAGTCGACAATTAAACTGCATTATTTGACTGGTAGTCTACAGTAAAGATCCGACCCAATTGCAGCCCTGGCAATATGATTGGTAACCTATTGTCAATTAAACAAACTGATTAAGGACAGTCGTAGACCTGTGGTTAAGGGAACAGCTTTGTGACCTGAAGAGCCCTGCTTTTATTCCCAGTCCCATCAAGTATTGTGACTGATGTGCCCTTGGGCCATGCACCTAACACTCTTTTGCTCTCCGGGTGCCTTATACGAGGCTGCCCAATGCTCTGATTGCACTTTACTCAGTGAGTGTACTGTATACACGTTTCACTGCATGGGTTAAATGTAGAGAATAAATGTATTTGTGTATAAGTACAGTAGGCAAAATGGATCACTTTTTTTTATTAAAATCCTAGTCAATTCCAACACCAGTCATAGATTCTCAGCCAGTCAGAAGCTCTATTGACCATACATTTTGCACATCTACATACTTGATCTGGTCACATTTGCAGACATTTTGGGAAAATGCAACACTTGTTATATGTTTAAACTAAATAGAAGAGACTTACTTGGGGCATTGTATGAAAAATGTATGTGAAATTACATTATTCATTCATTCATTATCTTCCACTTATTCCTCTACTAGGGTTGAGGTGGGGTCTCCATGCCCATCCAGGGGAGAACATCTCAGGCGCTGGGCAGATTCAACCAGGGCAGGGGGGCCAATATATAGCTAAACATACACTCACTCACACATCCACACACACAAACACACACTATACAGGGCAATTTAGAGCATTCAATTTACCTGGAATCCATGTTTTTGGTCTAGTTCAGAGATGTGGAACAGATGGACTACAGAATGTAATTGTAGAACTACAAAGTCCATCATAACAAAGCATTATTAATGTTTTTGTTTTCTTTTCCATTATATGTAATTTATTTCCAATTTATTTCCCCTGACAATCGCAATAGTTTCCTGTTTCCTGTATAATTAGAAACATTACATTTACATTTGGTTATTTAGCAGACACTTTTATCCAAAGCGACTTACAAGTATCCCAACTTGGTTGGGATCAGAACACAGGGTTAATACAGCACCCTGGGGCAATTAGGGTTAAGGGTCTAGCTCAAGGACCCACATTGGTAACTTCAGTGGACCTGAGTTTTGAACCCACAACCTTTTGATTGATAGTCCAACGCCCTACCCATTGAGCTACCACTCAGTGCTATGACATTGTTCCCAGACTGCTCTATATTTTGGGAAGTCTATGATCCAATCATTACCCATTTTCCCAGTGCGGTTGAGACCACTCTAATTTATTTCATCTTATCTTGTAATCTTCCAAGTAATCTCAATGGTACCCAATGCACATACAGGGCGCTGGGCAGATACAACCAGGACAGGGCACCAATCCATCGCTTGGCACACACACACACACACACTATATAGGGGCAATTTATATTGAGGCAAATACAGCAAGTCCACAAACAAATGGACTGCGGTCTTTAATTGTAGAACTACGAAGTCAATCTTTGTAATAAAACTGTATGTATATTATATCATGGATGCAGCCCAGATTTTTTTAAGGAATTTGATTTAAATTTGAACCAGTGTTAAAAAACAACATATAGACATGTATAATCTCTGTGATGGTAAGTGTGTGGCCGGCTTCTGGTTCCTTCCTATGCCTTCCACCAGCACAGTATGGGTCAGGGGGTCGAATGTGATCTGGGTGAGGGGAAAGAGCAAACCATGTGACAAGGCCGGTGATAATTGGAGAGAGATGTCAGGATGAAGCAGAGGTGAGTGTGTGTTAGAGTCCTGCCATTTGGACATGTCAGCATGTGCCAGGACGCCTGCCCTCCCATGGGGTGAAACACACAAAAGCCCATGATGAGCCTAATGTGGGCAGAAATGGCCTTGGAACACAGCCCATGTGGTTTTAAATGTTCTGACCTGCCAAAGCATTACTAATGTAAAGAATGATCAGTGATTGTTCTTCAAATGTATTATGTAAAATGAGATTTGAACGGAACAGTTTCAGGGAGTAAAAAGAACAACGTTTATAATACCTACACCTTATACACAATCGCTAACCCCTATGCCGTAGTGGTGAACAGTACTGAGATTAATCCACCAAAATGCTCAAATTAGCATCTTTTGCTACTAATAATTGATTCGAAAAAGAATAGCACAATGTAGCAACAAACGGGCGACTATCTGTTATTGTACACTTGCAAGGTGTAGCAAGAAGAAAAATGTGTTTAGCAAGTGCAGAGTAATTAAATAATAAAGGTTCTCTCATGTGCGTTCACAGTGCTACCTGAGTTCCCAGAACTCCCGTAAGCAAGCACATGGTTATGCATGTATACTTAACTCTCCTGCATTTGCAAAGTCTTTTTACAACAAGCACTAAGTGCTACTCGAGCGCGCAAACCACCAAGTTTCCCATTTATGTGACAGACTTGTTACTGATGGTTTTGGGCGGACCCAAATGTACAACACCTGTAAGCTGACAACATTTTTTGTTACAATTCTTTTCAAACAGTTTTTAGTGATGTCACAAAGGACGCACAGTGACGTGTTTTTTATGGACTCAATAGCTTATGTATAGCTACATGTCCATCTATTACAGTTTGGTTAATAATGAAAAATCTTTGTCCAAACGAGAAATTTAGTAAATCGAACCCAGCATAGTGTAATATAGTGTTATGCACTTGTTCTAAATAGAGACAGGAAACCCAACATATTTTTACTCCCTTCCTGCTCTCTAGCTCTCACAGCTTCCACTTTCACCCCAGTCACAGTTTCACAGAGAAAGGTTATAACCACAACTAACCTCCTGATGAACCCTTCTGGGGCTTTTATGTCTCATGACCTAATTTTAAAAACACAGCAACGATTGTTCTTATCAATTTACAATTGTAAACAGTTATATTCATGGAAATTCTGGTTGAGATAAACCCTCAGAGTATTCTGTTTTACTCAAGAACAAATCATTTTCATCTTCATTTTTTAACAAATTCATTCATTAATTATCTTCCGCTTATTTCTTAATGAGGGTCAAGGGGGGGGGTTCCCCATGCCCATCCAGGGAAGAACGTCTCGGGCGCTGGGCAGATACACCCAAGACAGGGCGCCAATCCATCGCAGGGTGCACACTTACACACACATCCACTCACACACTATACAGGGCAATTTAGAGCATTCAATTTACCTTCATGTTTTTGGAATGTGGGAGGAAACCAGAGAACCC
>JAOUQT010026322.1:0-11589 GCA_025769995.1 Xyliphius kryptos
GTGTATCTGCCCAGCGCCCGAGAAATTCTCCCCTGGATGGGCCCCCCGACCCTCATAAAGGAATAAGCGGAAGATAATGAATGAATAAATGAATGAATGAATGTTTTAAATCCCATCAAACTAATAGCCTTAGCATTGACGTTTAACTTGGTACAGGAGGTTTCAGAATACAATCTTGTGAGTTACTTGCTTCTAACACAGCACTGCTTTTCTTCCAAATCAGGAAAATGGAAGAAATGATGAGATTCTGAATTGCTTAAAGTTTGTTCGTCCAGGAAACGGCTTTGTGCCTAATTTCCAACTTCTGGAAAAGATCGAGGTGAATGGAAAGGAGGCCCATCCTCTATTTGTGTTTCTTAAAGAAAAGCTTCGCTTTCCCAGTGACAAACCCATCACACTGATGACTGACCCTAAATTCATCATCTGGAGTCCTGTCTGCAGAAGTGACATCTCATGGAACTTTGAGAAGTTCCTCGTTGGTCCTGATGGAGAGCCGTTTAAACGCTACAGCAGGAATTTTCTGACCAGTGACATCGAGCCAGATATCGAATCACTTCTTAGAAAAATGAAATAACTTGTGTTGGCACTAGATGCCAACACAGACGCATGGCGAGGCAGGAATGGCAGCAGATAACAGATTCTGAACACCACCCAGTGCTATCACTTACAAACAGTGACTGCTGGACTGAAGGCTGTGCTTACAAGTGTGAAGTGTGACTTTAGTTGACTTAGAGTTTACTTTATGAAGACATGCCTTAAAATCGTCTCTGAGGGGGGTGTTGGATGAAAATGTAAATGTCTGATAAAACAGTTGTAATTCATTCAGGTACAGCTCGAAAGTTTAGCTCGAAATAAACATCAATCAGCACATCATCCATTGTTCTTTTTGGTTTCCTAACAGTTTATTATTTTTGAATTATATTGTGTTTCGAATTACATTAACATTTAGTCATTTAAGGGCGGCACGGTGGCTAAGTGGTTAGCACCTTCTCCTCTCAGCGTTGGGGATTCCTGGTTCGAATCTGGGTGGATTTTCATGTCCTCCCCGAGTCCACGTGGGTTTTCTCTAGGTTCTCCGATTTCCTCCCACATTCCAAAAACATGGATTCCAGGTAAATTAAATGCTTTAAATTGCCCTTTATAGTGTGTGGCTGTGTGAGTGAATGTGTGCCCAGCGATGGCTTGGTGCCCTGTCCTGGGTGTATTTGCCCAGCACCCAATATATTCTCCCTTGCATGGGCATAGGGAATCCCACCATCATTTCCCCATGAACTTTCTCCAGCTAAACTAAATCACAAACACTTTATTTGACGTTTTTAAAGCTGTTTAGATCTTTAGCGACTTTGGACAGAACTATCGCAGCTAGTTTGTACCGCGGCTGTACTTACTGTAGGTATACTGGGGTGTTTTTCGTGTAGTGGACGGTAGGAGGCGCTCGTAAGTTACACACCAAGCACACAGGCACACACCCAGAGAAGCTGAAGATGGCCGGGCAGGAGGATCCAGTTCAGAGAGAAATCCACCAGGACTGGGCAAACCGAGAATATATCGAAGTTATTACCAGCAGTATCAAGAAAATTGCCGATTTTCTCAACTCGTTTGGTGAGTTACAAAGAAAGACGTGACGTGGTTTAATAGAGATTTACAGCTTAGATGTAGCTGTTATGCTAATCGGCTAAACTAGCTTGCTAATAAATACGGCTACTTCCCGGATTGTTAAAATGAGATTTTTTTAAAGCTTAATAAGCAGTTAAATACGTATAGTGTTTTTTATTGTTATGTATTTATATGAAATCAGTTATGGCGAAATGAAAGCATTGTGTCATTATTGTTGGCGTTCCTAGTGTTTAGGTGATTAGCATAACAACCAATACAAGTTTATATATATAATCATCAAAAACACGTTCAGATATATTGCAGATATTGTATAGTTCCAGAATCAGAATGCTTATAATCCTCTGAGAGGATGTTATAGCAGTTACATATTAAAAGTTTTTGTACTCAAATAAAGAGTAAAGGATTAAGGTACTACTAATGATAAGTACACTTAAAAAGTGATCTGTAATATAGTCAAATTTTGAAAAATGCTTATTCTTTTAAACTATTTAAAAGATTAAATTGGCATAGTATGATTATAAATACATGTCAAACTTTCCCCATTTTTCTTTATATGTGGTCTTGCCTTTTTTCCCCCCACTACAAGTTGGCGTCTTGACCAGTCACAGCAGCCCCTCTCTCTTTGCCTATGGAGCGAGAGGAATGATATTTCAATTTTCCAGTATGTCCAAAATATATGGAATGGACAAGGCATCTGTATATGTGTACGTACAATAAACACTGCTCAAAAAATAACAGATCCTAGATCTCAATGAATAAAATATTCCAGTTGAACATCGTACAAACAAAATAACATAAAAATGTTCAAAATGTAAATCAATATAATTCTCCCATGGAGGTCTGTATTTGGAATCCTACTTAAAATCAAATGACAGGCTGATCCAACGTCAGTGGAAATTCCTCAAGACAAGTTCAAATGAGCCTCAGTAGTGTGTGTGTGTGTCCTCCACGTGCCTGTATGACCTCCCTACAACACCTGGACATGCTCCTGATGAGGTGGCGGATGTTCTCTCCAACGGCCCCCTCCATGTCTCCTGGTGTATTAGCCTGTCTCCTGGTATCACACTCACTCACACAGCTACACACAAACACACACTATACAAAGCAATTTAGAGCATTTAATTTACCTGGAATCCATGTTTTCGAACTGGGAATCCCCAGTGCTGAGAGGTGAACATGCTAACATCTAAGCCACCGTGCCGCCATGGTGACATTATGAAACCAAAATATACACATGAAGCACAACATTTTAAAGAAAAAAAAAAAATGAAAAAACAAAATAGTTTAAGCACCACATCTTTATACTGCAAAATACTAAATCCCAAAATACTAAATCCGGCAATGTTACACAGCAACAGGTCATACAGTCATACAGTTATTCAGTAAAGTATAAATAGGTAAACAGTACGCCATCAGGCAAATAACCAGTCACAGTTGTATTAAAACAGTGGGAGGGAGATTAGTGGCTTGCTTTGCCCCTGTAAACAACCTGTAAGCAACACAACCCAAAAATGTCGGTCCTTTCTAACAAAAAGTTTGATAATGCTTAAAAATGTGACTCAAGGCTAAAAAAACAAAAAAAAACAAAAAACAATATAACATGTCATTAAAGCATGAATTGACAGGACAGTTCCCTTCATAGTTATTAGCACCAGAACTGAACAGATAAAGAACAAACCCAACAGCATACTTTGATTGCAAACGTAACAAAAAATACAGTCCCATACCACTACAGTACAGATACAGTACATCATTTAAGGAGAAGGTAAAGCACTTCAAAAAGTTCTGCTGGTGCAACTGGTTAAAGCTGAAAGTTGGAGGTTCAAACCATGAGTTTACCAAAATTTTTCTCCACCTTTCGTTTTAGGCAGCGTACAGCAGTTTCCACGGTGCCTTTATCTTTAAATTTGCGAATTATGCTTTCCAATTGTATTTCTTTAAATCAGGCACGTCCAAAGTCCAATCCCGACCTGATGTCAGATTCCAAACGACCTGCAACTTCAGCCTTATAAGGTCTTATTTATGGCTTGTTAGCGCTGTCACAATAAATAAATCATAAAACTTTTAAAATGTAATTCCTCCTTTCACCACATGATGCAGCACCATTCCAATCCTATTCGTGTCTACCTCTGGCCCTTTCAGAATCAAGGACATATCATCAGATATTCAGAGCCAGCTAAGGAGCAGAAGAGAGGCTTTTGATTAATTCTATTAACCTACGATAAAAGCAGCGATGCCTCTGATGCAACTAAAGAGATGTTGACGAAATGAACGTTAACCTAAAATGGAAGATATTCTAGATATTTTGTCTAATGTTTTCCGACTCCAGATAGGAAAAAGTTGTGTCTTTAGAGTTGTTCATGCCTGAGTGCCTTATATTCAGTTACATTGCCATTTGAAAAATAAAGGTAATTGTGGCAATAAAATAGTTTTATATGTGTGTATTTTCATAAATAAAAAGAAATAACAAACTATTGGCCCCTGGGCATCTTCACTTTATCAAATTTGGCCCTCTTCGCAAAACATTTGGACACCCCTGACTTGAAGTATTTCAGTCCTTTGAAATCGGCTTAATTGCTGCTCATTCCAGTTTGGTTCACATCTACAGGTGCTTTTAATGTCTAATTGAAACCTGTTTTTGAGAGTGGTATTCTTTAAAAAGTTTTTCCACCCCTTTAAAGAATAACACTCCTAAGAACAGAGGTTTTAATTAGGCGTGGACAGTCTCTTTCCCCGTAGCATGCGCTGTTCCCAGTTTTAAAGGGCAGACAGGCTCATGAAGGTCATGAAGGGGCATCTCCTTTAAAACCTGGAGCTGGTGTGACACCTATGAATAGCCCAGAAAAAGCCCAGTGTTCTTTAATGTAGGTGCGTTGTGGGACGGATAAGGACACACTTGGCAGAGGACATCACTCTGCAAGGGCATGTTCGACCAGACCCAGACTTTCGGCTTTTAAGAAGAGCGAATCGGAGGTTCCTCTTAGCGATGTGCACACGGACAAGAACCGCATGCGCCCTTTAACACCGGGAACATCGCATACCACTGGGAGAGAAAAACCACGAGCTGGAGTGACTGAGGACTCAGCGCAGCTATGAAAGAATGACTGTAAAAGCCTCGTGTTCTTTAATGTAGGCGTGTTGGGGGTCTAAATGAAGCCCTTGGTTGGGGTGAAATCCTTTCACCCCCGTTACACTGATATTTTAAAAAGTTGCATTTGTCTATTATACAAGTCCTTATTTAATCTGATAAAAAAAAGAAATTTCAAACTCGCTAAAACACGTCGCTGCAGTGAGGTTACATAATTTTGAACGCAAGTTTACATGAAAGTATAACAACAATTATGGTAATCAGTCTTTTTTTGTGTATGAACACAAAGTGTGTTAATACTTACGAATACTTATGAGGTACTGTAGATAAGTGACAGTCTTTCTCCCCCATTGAATGGGCTGCTTCAGGGTGCAAATGGTGCATGAACAATTATGACACACAGGCAAAATAATCCTTCAGTGGGGCAAATAAATCGTGCATCATAGTAACATTCCAGGAACTCCCAACCTTGTGTCCCTTTCCATGGTCCATGTCGTTCACATCAGTGCATTGTTCAGAGAACCCAGACACTCTGCAATAAAAAAGACTGATGACTAAAAAGAAATATCAATGAACTGCATAATCTAAACCTGAGGTTCTTAACTGGTCTCAGCCAGGGACCCACATTTTCTCATGGTCTAAAGTCACAACCAACTTTAAAATACACTGCTCAAAAAAATAAAGGGAACACTAAAATAAAATCCTAGATCTGAAGGAATAAAATATTTCAGTTGAAAATCTTTATTTAGTAGATAGTGAAATGCATTGAGAACAAAATAACATCAAAATGTAAATCAAATGAGGTCTGAATTTGGAATCATATTCAAAATCAAATGAACGGCTGATCCAACTTCAGTGAAAAATCATCAAGACAAGTTCAAATGAGACTCAGTAGTGTGTGTGTGACCTCCACGTGCCTGTATGACCTCCCTGAATAAAGTATTCTGATTCTAGATGTGTATTCTCTTGTTAAAGCATTTAACCAATTACATTTTAGTTGACATAAGGTAGCTTAGTGGTTAGCATTTTCGCCTCTCAGCGCTGGAATTTCCAGGTTTGAATCCCAATCTGGGTGGAGTTTCCGTGTTCTCCCCGTGTCCGTGTCGGTTTCCTTCCAGGTTCTCCGGTGTTCTCCCGCAGTCCATAAACTTGGATGCACAGTAAATCGAATGCTCTAAATTGCCCCATATAGTGTGTGTATGTGTGCCCAGTGATGGGTTAATGCCCGGTCCTGGATGTATCTGCCCAGCACCTGAAACGTTCCACCCTGCATGGGCATGAGGAAGCCCCCGTAGAGGATTAAGTAGAATATAATGACTGTTGCCAGGTTTGAATAATTTAAATGAGGCCTCCGATAATCACTCTGTGGGCCAGTAGCTTTAAATCAGTGTGACTCAAACTGTTGCTTTAACCAATCAGATTTTGAGTTGATGAAACCAAGACCTTCTAGCAAGCATATGTTAAGTAAGCGTATTCAAGCCCTCTGGTTAGAGAGTCAGAAAGTGAACTTTAGTCATTTTCAGTGAGTTAAAACTTAATATTATGCAAAATGCAATTCGACTTTTAAAAAAAGGACTTCTTAATCCAATTGTTTTTGAAGAAAAAAGGAGGATGGATGTACAAATAATCGGGAATTAATGTTATTTTTCTAAATAATTTTGCAGGTTTCTGAGGTTATTATCAGTTATTTTTTTTATTTGCGGACTGCATGACATCTATATGCAATGCTGCATTTCTGCATTTTAAGATGGTTCTTACAGCCATGAAACAGTTATTGACCAGTGACTTGATGTGGACAGCGCATTACTGAATGCCCGGGTGTAAAATGCCCCTTCTGCCACTGTGATTTTGTAAATGTGAATGTTTTCTGTATTTTGCTTACCTTTTCGTTTGTGTGCTGCAAAGGTTCTCTTCTTTGCCATTCAGTGATACAGTACAAGGTCCATTTTTTCCCTGTTTGATGGAGTAAGACAAAATTACATAATTAAAACAAAGACAGAAAGTAACTACCTTAAAATTGACAAAAAAAAAATGTAATTCCACCTATCACATGTTGCAGCATCATTCTAATACCATTTGTGTGTACCTTTACCTCTGATTATTTCTCATATCCTGCGATGAAAGCACCTGACACAACTACAATTTTTTAAAGAGGTGTTGACAACACCAACGTGACAGAGGAGCTGCTTGACCTTAAATTTACATTCCTTAAATTTAAGGTATTCTATAGTTTGTTCAATGTTTTCTGACTCTGCAGACATGAAAGACTTGTGAATGAGTTGATTATATTAATTACAAAAGGTAATTATGAAAATAGTTTTTTAAACAGTGTGCATTTTCATACATCTTGTGTAGTGGGAAAAAATGTCAGACGGAACGATTGGCCCCCAGACTTCTTCACGTTATCAAATTTGGCCCTCGTTTCAAAAAGTTTGGACACCCCTGGTGTAGGCTCACCCTTCTGCTTTCCCTAACATTAATCCCACTTAAATGTAAGGATTACAGGATACCATACAGGAACGCTCCAATTGGAAAAGTGCAGTTGTAATAATCTGGCGATTCAGTTTATTAAATAGTTTTAAACCACTGGCCTTAATGCCATAGTTTGCCGAGAACAACATAAAAATCTTCCTCTTACCTCAAGGCAGTCCGGCAGACCCACGTTGTCATCTTTGGAAACAACTAAAGATCTGGTGAAACACAAATTTTACATTATGTTTTAATATTATCAACAACTCATTACGGCTAAAAGTCTTTAACTTATTTGGCAAAGAGTGCTTCAAGTACTTATTCATTCCAGGTAGGTTGCCCCAGAAGTAGCGCATTCTTTGTGCTGGCTTCACTTTCACAGCATTTGTAAGGATTGGATTACACTAACATAACAGGAAAGAAAAAGTTAACAAGATAATGAACAAAACTAACTTGGATTTTAAATTATTCTAAAATATACACAAAATGACTCATCAAATGAAATATAAAAAAAAAACCACATACGGTGCATTTGACTTTTTTTAAGTAAAAGTGGTAAAGTAATGACTGATTTCTTATTATTTAAAAACCGCAACAGTTTTTCCTCATATTAGACTTTGTCCACTTATTAATAAACACTTTGCACTCACTGTCCGCTTTTTTCTCCTTTGGTCCGCTAATTTTTAAAAAAGAGCTCAAAAGGCAAAGTAAAGAATGGAGAGTGGAGCGCGCCATCCATTGGGTTAAAGCAAGCAAAGCAGGTAAGGTCTAATAAAAGATGGACGGGAGGGTTAGCTCAGTGGTTAGAGAGTTGGACTATCAATCAGAAGGTTGAGGGTTCAAATCCCAGGTCCACTGAAGTTACCAATGTGGGTCCTTGAGCAAGACCCTTAACCCTCATTGCTCCAGGGTCCTGTTTCAACCCTGTGTTCTGATCCCAACCAAGTTGGGATACTTGTAAGTCACTTTGGATAAAAGCGTCTGCTAAATAACTCAATTTAATTTAATTTAGATCTGTGTGTATCTGCCCAGCACCCAAAACATTCTCCCATGGATGGGCATGGGGAAACCCCTGCGACCCTAGTAGAGGATTAAGCAGAAGATAGCGGATGGGTGATTCATACTGGAGGAAAGAAAACATAAATTAATGGTTGGTAGTACCAGCTTTAAGCCATGGACCCTGCAGGAACTTTGACTATTATTGTTCTTGGAACGCCATTTTGCGACAATAGTCCAGGGAACATGTTTCATATCTTCTGTGATGTAAAAACAAACTGAAAGACCTTAATGTTCCCTCTAACGTTAGAACAGTTTGGTCTAAAACCTTCACAACAGTTCAGGTGGATGCTGTGATGTCTAACAGCCTGAGGACTGAAGCAATTAGACCGTCTGGTGGTGCGAGTCCAGATGCTTTGGTACCGTCAGACAGTCGACAGCAGGGTGGGTGGCGTGGGCTGCAATGACTGCTAACGCCATATTTATTGGAGATGTTCTCTGAGCCTGACAGATACACACAGATGTTGTATTTTATGTTTTTGTTGGAATTTATGATCAGAAACTTTGCAGTGAAGGCATTCTGGAGAATAACCATGAGTGGCATGGTAGAGAACGTCTGCCTCGTTCTGATCTGGATGGAGTTTCCATGTTCTCCCAGTGTCTGTTTTTTTTTTTTCCGGGTTCCTCCGATTTCCCCCCACAGTCAAAGAGTCAAGGTGAATAGGCAGCTCTAAATTGCCCCTTTATAATGTGTATTTATGAGTGAGTGCATGGCCAATGGATTGGCACCCTGTCCTTGGTGTATCTGCCCAGCGTATAGGGAACCCCCCACTACCCTTTTAAGACGATTTAGCGGAAGATAGGGTTGTGTAGTGGGACAGCACAGTGGCTTAGTGGTTAGGTCGTCCGCTTCGCACTGCTGGGGATACAGGTTTAAATTCCGACCTGGGTTGAGTTTTTATGTTCTCTCCGTGTCTGGGTGGGTTTCGTCTGTCACCCGTGACAGTATCCCACCCGTGACAGTAGTTAGATGAGCAATTGCCTCTATATGAGTGATCTACTTTGCCTACTGTACTTCACATTTAATCCACACATGCAGTGAAACACACACATATACGCACACTGAGTGAAGTGAGCAATTGGAATTAGGGCCCTTACCTAGGGGCACTTCAGCCATCGTACTTATTGGGAGCGTGAATCGAAATGGGGACCTCATGTCGCCAGGCTGGTTCCTTAATCATAAGCCTACAACTGTTATGTAGTGTCTGTGTGGGTGAGTGGCTCTGCTGTGTGTAGTTTTTGAAGTGTTACCTTTCAAACTGTGGATACACACGTCAAGGTTTTAAGGTTTACACTTAGTGATGTCAGTAATGCCAAGTCGTTACCATCATGACAGTTCCACTGATGCTTATAGGATTTGACTGAAAAAGAAAAGCAGCGTGACTGCCGCGTTTGCATCGGCGTGAGTCGAACTGCGTGCATTCCGTCGGCCCACTAAACGACAGATCCCCTTCCTGCTTTCATTCAAATTTCTCATAAAATAAGTCACGCCTGTCTGTTCCAGTTTGCATCCAAGCTCATTGGATTATACTCAGACTGATGGCAAAGCTGCATATGAAATAATACCATTCCCTCCTCCACCATTACATGTACTGTATCGCTCCGGGCCATGTCTCTTACCCGCTGTATTAAGTCTGGCAGGAAGACATGAAGCTAGCAGTTAAAGTCAGACGAGTCTATGAGGTCTAAAGCAGAAACAGTGTACACTTCGCTGTGAAGAACCCGCTTTGAAACTCCGCCGTCGCCCGCTGTGCCATTAATTAATAAAGATGGACCATGAAGCGAGATGTGCTTTAGGGTTTGTGCTGTGCTAATAAAAGCCTTTGATTTCAGCGGTTATTGTAAGTTGGTGCTCGGTTGGTTTCAATGTCTTGTCCTAGAAAAAGAAAAGTCTTTACTGGGAGAGAAAGTTTAGGTCTAATTTGAAATTAAAGTCAGACGTCTGTTCCAGGTTTTTACACCACGACCGCAGACAGGATTATTTAAGGACAGAGACAGATTTTTTTCACAGATTGATACCTTTTTTTTAAGTTGCTTTGGATAAACGCATCGGCTAAATCACTAAATGTCAATTGTAATAAACCGGTAACTGCATTTCGACTTGTATAGGCTGCCCAGCAAACCTTAGTGGAAGCTCCTGCCTGAGGGGAGAGCTGGCCAAACAACCCAGCCAATCAGATTTGCAATAACCTCCAGTGCCTTATTGCTATTATTAAATGGTTACACACTATACTAAAAATAACATGGTTTGATTTCATAAATGTGTGTTAATAAAATGGTCTTCCGCAACGTAATCTAGTCCAAGTTTTAAAGTGAACATTGATAAGAATTGGAATATCTGTTTTTCTAACAATTAAAAAACATCTAGTGGACAAATTACAGAGCAAAATTTATAAATAGCCACAAACAGGTTTAGTGCCCATTAAACATAATTTACAATGTGATGTAAATCAGGCATTGATACGAATGTGAAGCGCTCAAAGGTGTCTGTTATTGTCAATGATGTCATGGCTAGACAAACATCTCAGCCAATCAGATTTAAGGAACTACCTGTTTTGGATTTAACTTTAAATTTTACCACCATGTCCTCTTCTTACACCGTCTTCATATGAATTTTCCAAAATTACACAGTTTGATTGTCGTCATGTGAAGATTATGCTACTATTATTCTTGACCATGAACTCTTATTTTAAAAGTGTCCTCCATTTTGTGATGGCCTCATATAAACAGTTCTTTAGACTCCGTGCAGCGAGGTTCCGCCTGCCGAAGTCACAACGAAAAAAAAGGGTGAACATAACAGGGTGGTGTTAAATGGGTGAGAATAGGTGTTAGGTGAGCCGCCAGCAGGTTCCTACATCAGGAGGTGGGGCAGCTGCAACTTCATTACAGTAACAGGAGCAGATCGAGGAAAGGCAGAGTGCAGCTGGTCCTCTGCCAACAAGACGCACTCAGCCCATGTCCCACCTTTCTCTTCTCTGCCGAGAGAAAGACAAAAAGAAAGAAAGGGAGAGACCATGGCAATAATTGAGCATTCAGTGAGTCGCCAGGGGATCATGACCCAGACACCACCCCTCTTAATGATCGCTTCACATTTTGGCTTTGTTCTCTCGGTCACATGATACATACAGTATGTCGTGCTGGAGAAGTGGACAGATGGATATTTCAAGGATGCTCTAAGCCAGGAGTTTTCAAGCTGTCTTAGCCTGGGATGCACATTTTCTCATGGTCATTAAGTCACGACTCACTTTAATATACACTTTTTAAAGACAAACTGAACAAATTTATATACACTGCTCAAAAAAATAAATGGAACACAAAAATAACACATCCTAGATCTCAATGAATAAAATATTTCAGTT
>JAOUQT010026329.1:0-11588 GCA_025769995.1 Xyliphius kryptos
CACACACACACACACAATATGGGGGGCAATTTTAGATAGGAACAATTTAGAGCATCCAATTGGCCTAGAATCCAAAATGGATAACCTGGAGAAAACCCACGCAGACACGGGGAGTACATGGAAACTCCACCCAGATCAGCATTCAAACCTGGATCCCCAACGCTGAGAGGCTGACATGCTAAACACCACTTCCTATATACTTTAAGTATTTTTTTATCAACAAATAAGTATTCTACAAATAACAACTTTAACAATATAATGAATTCCTAGGTTCTAATGTGGCGCACCTGCAGAGGAATTTGAGCGTTCAGAATCCATCATATTTCTGCTGTTCTCCTCCTCTTCAAAAGTACTCCTCCCATTCTTAAGCTCCACCTCCAGCTCAGCCTCTAGGTTTAAATCAGCAGCTGTACTTAGCTCGGAAAGCACTTCCTCCAGACCCTCCTCAGGATCTGTCTTCCGGGAGGTGTGGGTTTTGCAAGGCGATGGGAAATTCTGTTGAATACCGGCTCTGCTCACCTCACCTGGCTTCCTATTCTTCATAATTAACATTTCGTTGGCATCCATGGTCCTAAATGTCAGCAAGATCAGGATACACCTGCAGCACAGGGTTATTTTGAGGGCATTTTTAGTTGGAAATAGAAATATTTGAAAAATGCTGTCTTTCAGATAAAATCTAAACATTAGGGAAAAGGTCATACACTTTTAAGTAAATAGAATGAGATACAAAAGTATACATTATGCTCAAATTAGTGTTAGCAAGCAACAGATATTAAATAGTTTGGTTTAAAAAAACACCAGTGAAGACAGGAACTGTAGGTTGTTGTTTTTTTTTTTTTTAAAGAAAAAGCAACAACCTACAAAGGATAGTGATGAAGGTACATTTACAAGTTAGTCAATTAGTAGACGCTTTAATCCAAAGTTACTTATAAATGAGATAACACAAGTCAGTAGTTCAGGAAAAACAACAAAACTGCAGTACCATCAACCCTGCGCATTACTTGGTCTGGCCGTTTTTTTTTGTTTTGTTTCGTTTTTAAGCACGTCTGTGGAAAAGGTGTGTTTTGAAAATTTTCTTGAAAATGTTGCGTGACTTCCCAAATGTTGTTGGGAAGGTCGTTCCACCATTTAGCAGCGGTGAATGAAATGAAGTGAGAATTGGCACCATGGTGAGTTGGAATCACCAGGCGACATTCATCATGAGAGCGCAGTGAACGAGTCAGAGTTTATTTAGTAAAGTTGGACTGAAGGTAAGAGGGGGAAGATCCAGAGACTGTCCTGTAGGCCTGAGTCAGTACCTTGTACTGAATGCGAGCAGCTACAGGAAGCCATTAGATAGAGAGGAGTAATGGAGTGACATGAGTTCCCTTTGGCTGGTTGAACACGAGTCGGGCGGCAGAGTTTTTAACTAACTGTAGAGATCTTATCGTTGAAGTTGGGAGACCAGCAAGCAGAGCATTACAATAGTCGAGCCGGGACAGGATGAGGGCCTGGACCAGCAGTGAGTAGATGAGTAGCCTGTTCTATTAGAAAATATCTGATTTTCCTGATGTTATACAGAATGAATCTGCAGAAACTGCAGGTTTAGTGACCTGAAAGTTTAAGATGATTGTCAAATGAGAAACCAAGAAGGCATGACAAAAATTCAAAAATCATAGAGCAGAATACAGGGGCTGATACCACAACATGCAAACCACACAGTAAGACTCTTGAACCAGATGCAGGAAAGCACAGAGTGATTTTTATTCTGAAATATAGCGTTTCTCTTTTTCTCCAAACATAATACTTCTTTTCCATGTTTTTTTAACCTTCTTTAACCTTATTAAATCCCCTGCAGCAGTGGACTTCTAAATATTAAAATTCGCCAATATCAAAAATTTGCATAACCATTTCTTATGAGAACCTTTTTAACCTTTTGGATTACATTAACATTTAGTCATTCAGCAAATGCTTTTATTCAAACTTCTCCAGTCTCCACCCACAGTTCAAGGACATGATGTAAAAGGCGGAGCCTGGATGGACTTTAATAAAGCACTCTAGGTTGTGCATTATTGTGAATAAATCACGAGGTATAACTGTACTCTGCTTTGCGTCGTACACACCACCTCTTTCTCGTGATTTATTCGTAATAATGCACACCCTCTCAACCCTTATTGCTTTTATAAAACAGTTACAAACACACTATAATAATAAAAACAAGGTTTGATTTATAAATGCATTTATTGAAGGGAAAATCGCTGATAAATTGGTGTTTTGCAACACAATCTAGTCCGGTTTTTAAAGTGAACACCGATTTCTAAATACTGAAAAATAAAACGAGGAAAAATATATAGTAAACAAATGTTTAACACTTGCCAGAATGGCATTTGTATTTCTCAACATCTACCTTCTAACCAACAAAAACCGAGAAATGATTTTGACAGAGAAAATCGACAAACACTGAACCTGGTAATATCTGAAATCAACAAAAACAGGATCTGAATGTAAACGTGTACCCACTTTTGGGTCGCATCCAACCATTTGAGAACCACTGTGCTAAATGACTAAATGTAAATGTAAGACTTTACAAGGAGATAGCTGCAATAGCCTTGCTGTAGGGCTCTTTATATGCAGCGTGTTTAAGTATATTTTTGAGTGCGTAATTTTACAGTAATATAGAACTGTGTAAGAGTGCAGGTTTACATTCATTTTTTCATGTATGTAACATTTTGGCAGTGAACCAGGAAGCTGTGCGGATATTTCAATGTGTAGGAAATATTTTAACATAAGAATTTAACTTCAATACAACATTGTAAGTAATACCCAGATGTAAAAAACCCACATTGAAACACGCAGGGTCGTATTTGTGTGTAAGCCCAAAATATTCCTCTCTCTCTAATACCTTTTAGCTTCAGGTGTAATATAAATCTTGTAACCGGAATATAAATCATAAAATATGGAAAGGATATTTTCTTTTTATATTGTATTATATGATTAGTTATCTCACACAATCACATGCTATCAATCACTTTCCTTCCTGCTTGGTGTTAACACTGTTTTCCTTGTGAATATGTGTTCTTTAGTCTGTGTGTGTGTGTGTGTGTCCTTCCTTCCTATGTTCTGTTCTATGTTATGTGTACATCTGCTGTGTGAAACGAAACGTTGCTAATTAACTCCTATGTGAGTGCTGAGTACACATGCACCAACATTATAACAATTTGTTATAATTTAACCCACAACATGTACATATCATAACTGATCCTTAAGAACTAAAGTACATTGTGGTCTACAAAATATTTTCCCTCACAAAGTTATACAGTTAAAAGTAAAAGAAGTTTTGAACAAGAGAGTAACATAAATTCCAGGTGTGTAAGGTTCTTTACAGGTGTTGCTGAAATAAGCAAGGGGTAATATTGTACTATACTAATACTATATATATGTATATATATATATCATTATCAAAATGGTTCCTAACGCTTTGATCTCAATAGTCCTTCTATGTCCGCCTTTGCCCACGCTTGTGATGCTGTTTCCAGCAAACGCTGAATGGGTTGCTTTTTGGTGTATTATTTATTTATTATTATAACATGGACAGATCCAGTCCTTAAATCTGACTGGCTGAGCCGTTTGTCCAACCCTAACATTATTGACAATAATGCACACCTCTGATCTCTTCACGTATCAATACAATTACACACATTCTTTAAAATCATGGACCATTAATAGAAATACACATTAATATATACAATGAGACATTTCCATTAACCCTCAGCCGATGGAACCAAACATATTTGAATGAAACGTTGTTTTTATAACCTTTTTATAAAAGCAATAAGTCATTCAAGGTTATGCATTTCTATGTATAAATGATGGGAACGGGGTGAAAGTACTCGCTACGAGTCGGGCTTTACAACACCTCTTTAGTACGAGTATGTAATCTCGAGTATGTAATTTGAACACTGACCCTGGGTAACAGCATTCCGATTTTGCTAACGATCAAAAACTGCCATCTAGTGGCCAAAACACAATTGATAAAAAAAAATGTATATCACGCATTGATATGAATGTGAAGTAGTCAGAGAAGTGCATTCATTCATTCATTCATTCTTTATCTTCTGCGTATTCGTAAATGAGGGTCGTAGGGTGGGGGGGGGTTGCCCCATGCCCATCCAGGGTAGAACTTTTCCGGAGGAAACCGGAGAACAAGGAAGAAAACCCACGCGGACCCGGGGAGAACATTGAAACTCCACCCAGATTGGGATTTGAACCTGGAACCTGGAATCCCCAGCGTTAAGAGGCGAATGTGCTAACCACTAAGCCACCGTGCAGCCCGAGAAGTGCATTATTGCCAATAATGTCACTGATGGAAAAGATCTTTAGATTTAAGGACTGGAACTACCCGTTTCATAATTCACAATAATGCACACACTCTCATATCATAATGCTTTACTAAACCTTATCCAACTAAGAGAAAACAACCACCAAGAAGGGTCTCAATATGTCTCACCACCTCTATGTACTTCGAACCACAACACCAATGACTGGTGCACATGAGCACAAAACGCTCTTGGCCACCAGTCACTGGTGTTGCGGTTCGAAGTACATTGAGGTGGTGAGACATATTAAGACCCTTCTTGGTGGTTATATAAAGTATATAAACGTCTGTAGGGCCTACAATTGAGTATGTCAATTAGTATAGGAAGCACATGTGCACACATGCATGCACGCACACAAACACACACGTGCGCACACACACACTCTTGCCCAGACTGAAAAAGTTTTTTTTATTTTTTTATTAAATACATCTATTTTTCTTCTTCGTATTCATGTTGACACCAAGATTGTTTTTTATTTTTCAGTGTAGTGCACACCGCAGTAACGGCACAATCTAAAACACCACACTTGTTTGTGTGTCGTAGGAGTAAACTAATGAATACCAGATTCAATAAAATTGGTTAAAAGCTGAGAGTGTAAACAGTGAGGGTGAATGAACCACAGCGAGGAACAACACACACATTACAAAGTTCAATCTGATTTTTGTTGGTCTGCTTTAGAATTAGTGTTACATATGAATAGTCTGTATATCACTATTATATTTATTATAGAGTTAACAAAAGTCTGTTCCCAAGTCCATATTTAAAAATGCATTTAATTTATCAAATCATTAATTTCAAATTTTGGGTTAATTGTTTCCATAAATTAAAATAACATCAGACACGTAAGTGTAAATATAAATGTTGCTCAAATCTGATCTAGTACCTAAAGATTTTATTTTCTATATTTGGTTTTCAACAAACACAACAGGTGGCTATAAATATCCCACTGGGTTTGTTGACTTATACAGTAATGAATTGGTACTGAAGTAAACTATACTGCAGTCATTGGTATGTTCATTACTGGCATCTTCACTTTATCAAATTTGGCCATATTTGCAAATCGTTTTGACACCCGGGCCTTAAGTGGTTTTCCCCCCATCATTGTATTATTGTTTTTTATTTTCATTGCTATCAATGTACAGTATGTTTACCTGATAATGCATGTTTCTCTGTGTGTCAGAATTGAATTAAAACAAATTATTATTATTATTATTTAGTAAAGTAGGGAGGCACGGTGGCTTAATGGTTAGTCGAATCCCGAGTTTTCATGTCCTCCCCGTGTCCACGTGGTTTTTATCCGGGTTCTCAGGTTTCCTCCCACAGTCCGAAAACATGGATTCAAGGCAAATTGAATTCTCTAAATTGCCCCTTATAGTCTGTGTTTGTGTGTCTGGATGTGAAAGTGAGTGTCCAAAGCGATAGATTGGCACTCTGCCCTGAGTGTATCTGCCCAGCACCCGATATGTTCTCCCCTGGATGGGCATGGGGAACCCCACCACCCTAGTAGAGGAATAAGCAGAAGATAATGGATGGATTTAGTAAAGTGAAAAAATACTTATAAATGCTAAGTGTTACCTCTAGCTAACATTCTAAAGTTAAAATAAGTTCATATTATTTTGCATTATGTCCCTTTGTGTTATAAAGCCTTATGTCAAATTGTTTGAACACTGTGATAAAGAACTTCCATGTACATAGCAAATGTTATACTTATGAATGTACATAGCAAATGTTATGCTTATGAATGCACTAATAATGCATTACGAATACCGGATTCATAGAAAGTGTTACCATTCTTCTATACAGCTAAATATATTATTTTACAATTATTATTACAAATACATTATTTTTAGTTATTATTATTTTGGGTGATTGGTCGTCAGTCGATGACGTCGACGCTGAAAATACGTCCACGTCAATATTTTAAGTCAAAACATCTTTTTTGTTTTGATTTTTTTACATTTTTATTCCTAAAATGCATCTGTTTGAATAATTGCTTTTCCTCAATGCGCAAGACGTCAGTGAGTCTCCAGTCCTTGGTCAGCGCCACTCAAAAAAAAAATGGCAGCTGCAGTGGAGCCTAGGGAGTAAAGAGCGTCACAAAAGCATCCAAAGTATGGAGTTACTTTAAATTAGCCGAGAACTAAAAGTATCTGTACACTCTGCAAATTTTTAATGCCGTGTCATGGCAGCACCTTAAAGGCAGGTACTGTTCAAAGCCATGGTTTTCATTTGTATTTTTTCATTTGTATTATCAAAACAGACCAAATTCTACCTTTGAGTTTTTTTTCTATGAATCAGTAGCTATTTGAGTGAATGTTTCGATTACATCCTGGGATTATTCTGTGTCCTTGGTGCATGTTGGACATGATGAGACATGTCCCTTACCTGTTTTATTTTTGTTATTAGTTTAAGCATAATTCATTGTGTGAGGAATGTCATATACACAACAAATATCATTTTAATAAATTAGATTAGCATTGCTACAGAGGTTTGCACTTTGCTAAATATGGAGAACTTGAATTTGATAAAGAGTTTAATAAAAACGTAGATTTCTTTGCAAGATACATGACTGTTTTGCTTGTTTCCTATGCTGAAAAAAAAGTTTTGCAGTTTGTCAGTTTACCTTGAAAACATGTTTTTTTGGAATGTGGGAGGAAACCGGAGAACCCTGAGGAAACCCATGCAGAGATGGGGAGAACATGGAAGCAGGTTTGGTGAACGTGCTAACCAATAAGCCACTGTGCCGCCCATGTTCATTTATTATCTTCCGCTTAATTCTCCAATCCTCAAGTGTCTTTATTTAGTGGGGAAAAATATTTTTAGAAATAAACCCTTTGATTGAAGTTATGTGTGCCACAATTATTGGCACCCCTGGTGTTAGTACTTTGAACGACCTCATATTGCCAACATGACAGCACTTAATCATCCAGAGTCCTGGGACTTCTCCTGTGCACTCTCCTCTTCGGCTTCCCTCACAGGTTTTATATTGGGTTAAAATCTGGGGACTAAGATGGCCATGAGAGGCTTGATTTTGTGATCGTGAATCATTTTTGGATATAATTGGACTTGTGTTTAGGGTCATCATCTTGCTGAAAGACCCAGTGACGACCCATTTTCAGCTTTCGGAGAGAAGCGGGGTCCCCATGCCCATCTAGGTCCAGCGCCAATCTATCGCTAAGCACACACTTTTACACTTACACACACAAACACACATACCAAGAAACACACACTATACGGGGCAATTTAGAGCAGTCAATTTACAATAAATCCATGTTTTTGGAATGTTGTCAGTAGACGTAATTTAGATATTAAGAATTTAGATAGCCAATCAATATTACAGTAACGCTTTATTTGTAGAGGGTGAGGGAGCTCAGTGGTTCGGGTGTTGGGCTAGCAATCCAAAGGTTGTGGGTTTAAATCCCAGGACCACTGAAGTTCCCAATGTGGGTCTTTGAGCATGATTCTGTATGTATCCCTGTGTTCTGACCCCAAATATTAAGAGGGATACTTGTAAGTCGCTTTGGATAAAAGCGGCTGCTAAATGACTAAATGCTATTTTGATCCATTGATCAAAAACTAATCTAATGAGTGGGCCAGAATGTCTCTTTAACCTCAATAGTAGTTGGTTCTCAAAGTTCTTTGAATCCAAGCGTGCTCTTTTGGGACTAAAAATCAGTCCTGCTGTGCTAAAAAGTCTCTCACATGCTGCTGAGGCAGGCAGTGGTACATACCACAAAATTGCCTGATTTAAAAATACATAAATAAAGAGATTGTTAAAACTAAAGTAACAAGTCTGTTTTGAAAATGTAGTGAGTAAAAAGTACAGATTTTTTATTTGAAATGTAGTGAGTAAAAGTAAAAATTATTAAGTGACAGAAATACTCAAGTAAAGTACAGATACAGAAAAAAAAGTACTTAAGTACACTTAAGTGCACCTCTGCTTTACATAAATTGTAACTGGACACAAGCGCACACAATTCATGGGCAAGGTGTCACATAAGCTACTATTCATAATCCGTGCAGGTATGCTATTTTAGTAAAATATGAAAAATAAGATGCAGTCACATTTTAGGAACTTTGGACTTTATTACAGGAGCATGCTAAGCACCTGTAATAAATCAGGTATTTATAATAAAAATGTTAAACAAAAATGTTTTTAGCGCATAATTGAGTTGATGATGGTGGGGGTGTTAGTGTAACTTTGAGCACCAAGCGACACACTGCAGGGAAGTGGGGGGTCAAACCTATCCTGTAGATCTACGCGGAAACAGCCAAAGCAGTGTTAATTTAAAGTGGAAGGCATATTGTTTCCCATGAGGCTTTCCTCAGTGCCAAGTGAATATTTGTTTTTTTATTAATAAAGGTGAACTCATTCAGGATTCTGTGACTGAATCTGGAAATAATTTAATTAGCGTGAGACAAAATGCGTAATCAGTTGTGGTTGATTGATGTGTATTATAGTTGGCTTTTTTATTATAAAATTTTTCACTCTGAAGTTGGCTGTCTCAGTACTAGCTTTTATTTTTCTTAAGCATAATGCATAGCTACAATGAGGCTAGATGTTTTATTGTTTTGTTTTCACAAGATAGTTAGTCTAAGTGAGCCAGTTATGCATTATATTGTGGAGGGAAAAAAATATAATAATTGAAGCCTTACTTAAAAACAATGCTTTTTGGCACACCTTTGCTTTCTTTTATATCAAATACTATTTTGCTTTTGCTGCATTCATGAGAATGCTGTATATTTAGTGGTATCGGGCTATTTAATTACCTTTGTACAATGAAAGTTATTCACTTTTAAGCTAATCAATACCTGATGTGCACCCCGCAATCCTTCATTAATGATTTTTCTAGACTTAGCCACCTGATAAACCCTCTGTCAGTACATGATAGAAGAGTTTGCTCTCAGAAAACTACCCAAGTACTGCTCACACTTACTCTTACCCTAAAGCCAAGGCAAAGCAATCAATTGCAGAGTTTGGTGAGGATTGTTTAAAAAAAAAAAAAAAGAAGAAGAAGAAAAAAACTTTCACTTTATTTTTCCTTATCAGTGCTGTGAAACTGTGATGGATAGGAGCTCCTAGAGGCTGTTTAATGTTAAGATCTTCAGGTTGGAAATACCATTTTATTCTCATGTGATCACTCTTGGGTACATCACCCTTGCTTTAATTTGCTTGTTTGGGCTTGATCCTCTTTTATCCTGTTATATTATTTGGAACATTTTTATAGTAGTAGAACTTCAGTTGTGAAAAAATCTATTTTAGTAACAAAGATATTTTGATTATTTATTAATTGTTAAATTTTTTTTAAACAGTTCTTTATTTATAGGATGTTGCAGTTATAACAAAAAGCTTAAGTGCAATTGTTATTTGTATGTGAGAGTTTTACTTATAGAGGCATTATTAATTGTACATTTTGTTCTCATGTCAACCTACCTCTAAAAAGACATACTGTATTTTTCCCCCAATGCATTCAATATTATTATTTTTTTTAATTCTACATCTTATCAGTGGGGTTACACCTAAGGGCCAATCTTGTAACCTGAGACATTCGTCACTAGAGCGTAGTGAACGAGTCAGAGTGTACCTAGTAAAGATGGACTGAAGGTAAGTGGGAGCAGAACCAGTGACTGTCCTGAGTCAGTACCTTGTACTGAATGCGAGAAGTAACAGGAAGCCAATGAAGAGAGATGATTAATGTAGTTTTATACTTATGATCTTAAAAATGTATGATTTCTGACATGACCAGACCCTGACTGCATTAAAAGAAATATGAAAATGTACCAAATGAATTATTTCCCACACCACATGAGAATTTAGGAAGTTCATTGTTTGTAATCACTCTGATATTGTTTGCATAATATCAGAAGACTCTTGAAATTTTCAGGAAAAGCACACTAGCCCAAAATTTGGTGCATTAACTAAACACAATGGGTTATAATCAAAGAGCTGTTTACCATGGAATGCTCTTTAATGACAGCAACAAAATAAACTGGAAAATAGATTGAAATAAGTCATTTAGTTTATGTTGATTTTTTTTACTTGATCTGCTGAATCAAAAAAGCATAAATTCTTGGAAGGCCTAAACTTATCTCATTCACTAAGTAATTGTAATTATACAGTATTTTGTCCATGAATATTTATTCTTCATTCATTCATTTATTTATTCATTCATCTATTCAGGGTCGCAGTTTGGTTCCCCATGCCCATCCAGGGGAGAATGTCTCAAGCGCTGGGCTAGTAAACCCAGGACAGGGCTCCAATCTATCGCTGAGCATACAGTACACTCACTTACACAGGCACACACACAGACAGATAGACAACAGGGGCAATTTAGAGCAGCTAATTTACCTTGAACCCAAAATCGGATTTTGAGTCTTCAGTAGCAGAACCTTCTAGAAGGCCTGCACTATGTCAGAGTTTCCATGCCCTCTGATTGGACAGTACTTTTGATGAGCTGATATTTTCAGCCAATTAAAGGACTTCTTTAAGATTTAATAAGGAAAATAATTAGTGCAAAACAATTATGCAATTTTACAATGTGATTGTTGGCAGTTATACATTATACAGGCTCATATGTAAAGGCTTTATTTACACATTACTTAAAATTCAGTAAAACACAGGTGTTGACTCATCATATCATGTTTCTGCAGGTGTCTTGCACACAACAACACCGCCCCTTAACACCCTTCCCCCAAACACGTATTTACCTATCTACGATGCAGCTAATCTTTATACTGTATTTCTGCATAGCCAAAGCCATAGACATTTACAGTACCATCAGTACCATCAACCCTGCACATTAAACAATCTGGCTGTTTTATTTATTTAGTTATTTATTATAGGATGTGTCTGTAAAAGAGGTGTGTTTTAAGAAGTTTCTTAAAAATGAAACGGATGGTGTTGGGAAGGTTGTTCCACTATTTGGCAGTGGTGAATGAAATGGAGTGAGAATTTGCGAGTGACCACACCTAAAGCCAGACTGATTTTGGTCAAAGAGATTGTTTTGTGTGTAAAACGAGGAGACCTGGGTAGCTACTACACGTTCAAGTATTTTACATAGAAATGGTGAAAACAAAACCAGCCAGTAGCTCTTGACCAGATTTGGGTTGAGCGTTGGCTTTTTGAGCAAAGATTTAAGTATGGTCTGTTTGAAGGAGGGGCTGCACGGTGGCTTAGTGGTTAGCACATTCGCCTCTCAGCGCTGGGGATTCCCGGTTCGAATCCCTATCTGG
>JAOUQT010026340.1:0-11587 GCA_025769995.1 Xyliphius kryptos
GAGGGGTCCGAGTACTGAGCCCTGCGGGACTCCAGTAACTACTTGTTGAGGGTTAGAAAGATCCCCGTTCCAAGACATTTGCAGGACAGAGAGTGGACAGTAGAATCTGATGATTTACCATATCGAAAGCAGAGGAAAGGTCCAGCAGAATGAGGACAGAAGATTGGGAGTTAGATTTTGTCAATTTAAGTGAGTCAACCACTGAAAGTAGTGCAGTCTCAGTGGAGTGTCCGCACCTAAAGCCAGACTGAAACGGGTCAAAGAGATTGTTATGTGTGAGAAACATGGCGACATGGAGATGAATTTTAGAAAGAAATGGTAAGAGGGAAACAGGCCTGTAGCTCTCGACCAGATTTGGGTTGAGCATTGGCTTTTTGAGCTGTATATACATATTTTAAAAAAAAAACATGTAAATATAATATCATAGATACTGTATAGATGCTGCATTATGTATGTACTGGGAGCAGCAATGCAAGTGATGATTATATGAAAAAAGTACATTACCAGTGCAAATAATTGCTTGTGCAATAATTTGTAGTGTCTGTGTAGTGTTCATTAGAAAAACCTCAGGGAAAAAAGCTTTTTGTCACGATCCGAAACCGTCCTTGTGGTTCAAAAAACTAATAATAAACCAAAAGGTGTAAAAATAACAGGGTTTTTTTTAATGCAGAGACAATGTGGAACATTACACACACAAAAACGAGTAACTCATATGACGCTTCGACAAACACGAACAGGGGAAAGGCGTTTAAATAAAGGGCAGTTAAGACACGTGATGGATTAAACACAGCTGAAGATAATGACATGACATCAAACTGAAACAAGGACCAATTAGTGACATGACGCGCAGACAAGACAAGACCGAAAATAAACAAAAAACAAAACTAAGACCTTGCAGGCCTTACACTTTTCCTAAACATGCTGGTGCTGGAACAGAGGCTCCTTTGGTGCCTACCATACGGTAAGAGGCTACAAAGTCCATGATTTGGGTGGGTAATGTCCATGGTGACGTTTCTTGCCCTGCCCAGGCAGCAGAGATGCAGTTGGTGAGTATGTTCTCAATGGTACAGCAGTAAAATATCACCAGGATCCTGGAAGACAGGTGAGATGACTAGAAATGTGGACACCAAGGAACTTAAAGCTGGAAAGTCACAAGTCATCAAATGAACATAGACATGATGAACATCGATGAACATCGACAGCTGCTGCTGTGCAGATCGTCAGGACCACCAAGTTGGAAAATGGAAAATGATAGGCTCTCTAGAAATGACAAAGCAGATACACAGGGCAAAGACATTCAATAGGGCTGATGTGGACTGAAATTTGTGGACTTACCATTGGGGGCGCTAAAAAAAACAAACAAAAAAAACCAGCAACAGCATTTCCTCCTATTGCTTTTAGCTGTCAAAAAATGCCTGATCTGTACCCACACAGCTAGGTATTTATAAAAAGGGACATCTCCCCAACATCATTTTCAAAAATAATACCATACACACAGGATCGTTTTAGAGTTTTTATTCACATGAACCCGCACAATTATGCCAAAGCACATAGATGTCAGTGTAACATAAAGCAAAATTTTAAATCAGCCAATCAGTATCCCTTAAAACAAACAGCCAACCTCCAAGTTCTCCTTCTCCTGTGCCTCTCAATGCATTGTAACAATTTGATTCGTGAAATGAAACGTGCAAAATTAGTCAGAATTAACATAAATATCAGCATGTCTCCAGTACCATTAATTTTTTTCACACGCAAAATCAATAAAAGTCACATATTTGTCGCATGCCCTAAAATGCCGTTTTCACATAACGTAAATGAAGTTTTCATAAATAATCGTTTTTGGTGATGTAAAACTGCATTTTCATGTGGATAGGCATAAAATGTATTTGTTTTTTCATATACCCGGCTATGGGTGGACAAGATCTGACAAGCCAAACAATCTCGCTTGTTTAGAAAATATAAAGGCTTGGATTTGAGAAAAATACTTACAATTAAATATGAATATATTTTTCCTGCAATGTGGACAGTATATTGAAATCTCTAGCACAGTATTAAATTTGAGCACCAGATTTCAATCTTATTTAAATTTTAAAACCCATTTAATGTTCTCCAAATGTTCCTCCACATAGACACCATTTGATGCAGAATGGTTTGTCAATGTTTTTTTTTTTAATCTTTTTTGTGAATGAATTTTGTGGTGTTTTATTTAGAGTTCTAAAAGCAAATGTAATCTCTTCTCCTGTTCGTGATACATATGCCACGTCACATGCCAACTGAAGGGGCAAAAGGGGGTCAAAATGAGTTAGCACCGTTTCACTTGTAAGAGCTGATTTTGCTTTCTTGAAGACCATGACTCTTTTGACCATGTCCAGGTTTTCCCATTACAGAGTAGCTCATGCGTTGGTTTTAGCAAGGTAGTCAACTGTGGTATGAACCGTCCAAATTAGTTCAGGAGGCCAAGAAATTACCTAAGCTGGCTGACATTCTCTGAAACAGGGGCCTCCTCTTTCCCTCACCTTCAAAGGAGCAGTATGTAGGCCATCAGCATCAATAATATGGTCCAAATATTCTACAGAAGGCCTGAAAAAGTCACACTTGTACTTGTGTACACATAGCTTACACTATTCCAGTCGCCCTATTGATCTGTCTAGTTTAATCAGGTTGTAATTTTTTACCAGTGACAAGGATATCGATAAGGTAACACTGCACCCCTGAAAAACCACGTAGGATCTGGTCCATTGCTCGTTGGAATAATGCAGGTGCAGATGTAATACCAAAAATTAAACGGGAGTACCTAAACAACACTTTGTGAGTGTTCATGTTGAGATATTTCTGTGAATTTTCTTTCACGTGCATTTGTAAGTAAGCTTGGCTCAAGTCAGTCTTGCTAAATTTCCTTCCACCAGCTAATCCTGCGAAAATATCTTTACTAACATGAAGGGGATATTGTTCATTTATGGGCACTAGGTTGGTAGTAACTTTAAAATCACCACACAAGCGTACAGAACCATCTTGTTTGGAACCAGGAACAGGAACCACTGGTGTTGCCCACTCACTATGGGTTACCGGTACTAAAACTCCTAGTTCTAACTTCTAGTTCTAACTCCTAGTTCTACTTTTGGTTTAAGAGTGTAGGGAACAGTGTAGCTTTTAAAAACTTATGCTTTTGCTGTGGTTGTACTTGGAGGTTCTCTTTAATTCCCTTTATTCTTCCCAGTTCATCTCTAAACACACACTTGTGTCTGTTTAGCACTGTTGACAAACCAGATCCTTCAGCTGAATTTACTCTTTCCCAGTCCAGTTATGGTTTATCCGACCACGGTCTTCCTTTGAGCGCTGGATTTTTTCCTTTGACTATATAAATCACAAGCCTGGCTTTCTTTCCATTTAGATCCACTTGGACATCTGCTTTACCAAGCACTGGAACAGCCTCACCTGTGTATGTTCTCAACTGTATATTTGCATTAGTTAGCACTACATGATGCAGTTTTTCCTTGTAAAGTTTTTTCCTTGATACAGCGGCTCCTGTATCAATTTCCATTTTTAAGGGGTAGCCTTCCATTAAAACTGTGGTGTTATATGCAGTTGAGCCATCATTTACTTTTAATATCTTGATAGGAAGCTCCTATTCAGTGTCACTTTCACTGCTGCTTACTTTTCTATATCCTACAAGATGCAAGTTTTTCTTTTTAGAAATTTGCAGGTGTTACACATTTAGATCGGGCTTCGTCCTCTCTCGCTCAGGTGTCACGCCTTACGCCGGTGAGGAGGCGGGGCGCGTCACCGGAGTTTTGATTGGCGGGGCTATTTTAACCTCGCGCTGTGCGTCTTCGGTGCGTTTGATCATCGTTGTGCCGCGATGCTTTTTCCTGTGTCTGCGATTATATCTGACTGAACGTGGAGTTGGTGTTATTTTGTGTCTCTCTCAGCCTTAGGCTCGCAGGATTGGAACTTTCACTACACGCTCCCGAGGCGCGCTGCGCCGACGCCGGTTCCTACTCTCCGGCCGCTCCTATTGGTTGCTCCAGCCGCACCCTCACAGTCACGTCAGTCCGCGGCTGCTCAGGCCCGCCGGTGTGTTTCGTCCCGGTATTCCCTTTGTGGACATTTGTTCGTTTTCAGCCTTTGGATTTCGTTTGCTTATATTTTTGGCCTATCGACGGACGCTTAATAAATTGTTTTTGTGACTGTTGAACGGAGTTCTTCTTTGAATTTCACCGCTAAGCATGACACAGGACAGGGCGCCAATCTATTGCTGAGCACACACTCACTCACAAATCCACACACAAACACACACTATACAGGGCAATTTTGAGCATTCAATTTACCTGGAATCCATATTTTTATACTGTGGGAGGAAACCAGAAAATCTGGAGAAAACCCACACGAACATGGGGAGAACATGGAACTCCATCCAGGAACCAGGAATCTCCAGCGCTAAAAGGTGAACATGCTAACCACTAGACCGCCTTATATCGAATTATTATCAACCTAATTTAATCTGTTTAAACTGAGAACATCCAAAATCCTGATAGATAGAAAAATACAGGATAGTGGAACCTTCTACCTGTTATGTGTCAACATTACCCACTGTACCCTGCCGCCCCATCCAGGAATTTTGGTACATTTTCTAATTAATTGAATGTTGTATTAATAAGGTGATTGGTTCCCATCTGTCGGTTTAGTCTCCAAATCTTAACTTTTTATATTTTAAAACAATAATTGTAATTGAAATTCTACTATTACTTTATAATATTTTTTAAATAAAATGACCTTATGTTGATAATTTAAAAACCTTGTTTTAAATTTTAATTAAAAGTCTTTCAAATGTATTTTCATATTTTTAGCAAAATGATAAAAACAATACAATGACCCTGTATATAGGATGACAGAATGATGTGCACACATCTACACACAACTAATTGTGTCAAATATTACAAATCATTTCCCTCACCCCAAACATACACACCCTGATTCAAGAATAGTTTAAAAATAAATTTACAGAATAAAACTAAGGTTAACAAGTAATACAATCAAGCTGAAGAAGGAAATTGAACATCTCCCATACTCACACTCACCAGATCTAATTATTTTTGAGCCACTTTGTAGAGTTTTGGAGGAGCTAGTCAGGAAACATTTTCCTCCACCAGCATCACGTAGTGACCTGGCCACTATCCTGCAGGGAGAATGGCTTACAATCCCTCTGACCACTGTGCAGGACTTGTATATGTCATTCCCAGAACGAATTGACGCCGTATTGGCCGCCAAAGCAGGCTTTACACCATACTAATAAGTTATTGTGGTCTAAAACCAGGTGTTTCGGTTTCATTGTCCAACCCCTGTGTGTATATCCTGTCTGTAAGAGACTTAGAAAGTGAGTGGAATGGAGTTTCCATGTTCCCCCCCCCCCCCATGTCTGCATTGAGTCAGTGTGTGTCAGGTGATGGGTGTACCTTTCTAGCGCCTAAAACATTCTCCCCTAAATGGGCATAGGGAACCCCCCAGGACCTTAGAAAAGAATTAGGTGGAAGATTATGAGATGAGATGAGAATTAGCTCTTCTATCATAGCTACTTGCCCCAGCCTGGACCTCCTGGTCACAAGATCCACTATTCACAACCAAATAAACGTCAGGAAATCATTTGCACAGACTGCAGGAAGCTCGTTTTAGTGTTTTCTTGTGTATCTTCCGTTCGCTCTCTGCTCGTCACACACGCACAAACAACTCCTCATCATTATCTAATGAGGTGATGACCAACCACTTGTTATAATTGCTTCAGACTACTTTCAATTTTCAAGCTTATTAATCATATGTAAAGTTATTTAAAAATGCATAAATTAATCTTGGATTAAAAAGATGATCAAAGCCTCAAAACAATTAAAGTGTAAGGTGAGATTTCCCCAGGGCAGGTAGTTTTATTTTAATGGAGTGTTCAGGTGATTATCACACTTTAATATGCAGCCTGTGATTAATGTAGGGGTACTAAATGAATTTTTCGTTCCCTCTTTCAGTGCAAAAGGTAAAGATGAGCTACGTAATGACCTCCCAACTTTCTATCTGAATAGCTTTTCTTTCCCTATTGAAGGCATCAGGTGCCGTTCGAAACTCTGTGTATAAGAGCAGCGCTGGAGCTCCTGAGTAGCTTGGCTCATCTGCATAATGCACCTGCCAGCGTTATTATTATTAGCACCATTAGCATTTTTTAGAAAGGTTGTTTTTAAGGTCGTGTCTTTGATAAAGAACCTAATCAACCTTTTACTGGTGTAACTGAGACAACCTCAAATACACAGTGCAAAGTATAATTAATGATGCTTTTTTGTGGCATGTAGAATTGGCATCATTACTCTTGTACTTTGTACATTTGGCTTGTTATATCTATTTTACAATCATTTTTAAACTTTGGACTACATGTTTCCTGCAGTACTGAATAGAAAGATAATCCGTGACTTTAAATGTTCTTTAAATGTGTAAGAGAACCAAAAATCTCTGCTGTTAACAATTAGAGGTTAATAATTACCTTTATCACAACTTGGTAACGAGATAACGAGATTGGTATTAAGAATAAATAGAATAATTATAATAAGTAACATGGTCACTTGGTTAAACAACTTACATTAGCCAAACGTCCATCAAAGTCAAGCCTGCTGTGATATCTGATGGAAAAAAGCCAAATTGGACCAATTGCACGTGATTTCAGCTCATAAACCACTAAAAGTCTATAGACGATTATTGTACTGTACAGTAATCAGTGACACAATAAGTCTCCCCACAGAATGAACGCACAAGATCAGATCATGATACAATATTCTACAGCTTTATATTTACTGATTTATTTTCTTGGGTCGTTTGATAATCACACAGACAAACCGTAGAGAGGTTTTCACTCAGGTCGCGACCAAAAACCTAAAATGAATTTATATGGGCTCGACGTTTTAATGCAGTTTTACAGGATGGATTGTGTTGATTTTATTTAGCACAGTTTTATTCAAGAATATAAGTTTTTATAGAACTAGGGAATAAAACAACGCAAAATAAAGAACAAGAAAACGCTAAAATAACGTGACGTCACAAAGCCACCCAATCACTTTAGAGAACTGAGGATTTCTGGAGTAAAAAATGTGTTTTAATGTGAATTAAACGTGGAATGCTAATTAGGATAATTATGGTGCTTTAAAATAAGAGACTAAAGTGCCAAGTGATTTGTATGATTATAAGAAACAGACACAAATGGGAAAAAAAAGAAAATACATTTTTTTAAGACTTGTATGAAAAAATATATATAAAATGCTGACCAAAAATGCATTTTTTTTTATTGTCACTAAACCTCCCAAAAATTAAAAGTAAATTCGATTACTCAGTCTTGGTGTATATTGAATATTGTGATACTTAAACTTTATCTGTGATCAGCGTCACCTAGAGCAGGGATTCTGAACTGGTCTCAGCCCAAGACCCACATTTTCTCATTATGTTGCGACCCACTTTTATAGAACACAAACCAAACAAATTTATTAAAGAAATAACATTCAAAAACACATGTAAGCATACATAAGCATGTACAGTGAATTTAGGAGCAATTTCCTTAAGAAACTAAAAAAAAAATCCTCAACAAACCAATAATCTACAATTAAATACTCCGGGTTAGATTTGCATTTAGAAACTTTGCCCTCATAAAATTTAAGGAGAAGGGTAAACCAGTAAACGATTGGTGGTTACCATAGCAACGAGAATGCTGCGTGCCTGCATTTCTCTGACTCCTTTTCTAAGTTAATGACCAATACGAAATTAGATGAGCTTTAACTAGATTGATTTTTTTACAGTAGAACAGGCGACATGGTGTCTTAGTGGTTAGCACATTCGCCTCTCAGCGCTGGGGATTTCCGGTTCGAATCCCAATCTGGGTGGAGTTTCCATGTTATCCCCGTGTTTGCGTGCGTTTCCTAGGTTCTCCGGTTGTCTCCCACATTCCAAAAACATGAAGGTAAAAAATTGCCCTGTGTATGTATGTGTGGATGTGTAAGTGAGTGCGTGATGCATTGGCGCCCTGCCTTGGGTGCCCAAGAGGTTCTCCCCTGGATGGGCATTGGGAAACCCCGCGACCCTCATAAAGGAATAAGCGGAAGATAATGAATGAATAAATGAATGAATATACAGTGGATATACTGTTTTTCTTGCAAATCCGCAAAAAATGGTGAGATCTGAACTCAATTTAAATACAGTTCATTCATTATAGAGACTCCAAAATATATATAACGCATTTTAAAGAGAATAAATAGACTGAAAACATAAAAATTAAATCAAAAATACAGTATTTTATATTCTGTTATTTAACAATGAATATAAAAGACTCGAATGTAAATAGCAAATTTTACAAAATTGCATTTACATTTCTCACCACTTAACTGTTTTTGATTCAAATTCATAATTACTTTTGGGGTTTTGGGGTCGCGACCCACCGTTTGAGAAACCCTGACCCAGCGTGTCCCTGTCCGTGGTGCTGATGTTTTCTCCTTCATCCTGCCTTGTATCCTTTAAGCAGGTTGATCAGGAGGAACAGGGTTGGTGCTCAGGGGTGCAGACTGAGAGCAGCCCCTCACGAACATCCATTACCAGCACGCCTTTATCAATGTCTGCTAATTAAATTGTCACCGTTTAATTTTCCGGACGCGGCTGACTCTTTTGGGGCAAATCTTTCTCTAATAAAGAGTCTAATCGAAATGCTATTTCCAAGTGAAACAAAACGCCTTCGAAAGGCGGACCGAATGTGGCAAGCTGGAAATCAATAGGAACTCGGCCGACTGGTCTACTGAACAGAATTACATCTGTTTGAACTCATGTGTGCAGCTTAATTCAGTTTAATTCTAATGCGACATAAAGACCAAAATATTTGTTAACTGCTGCGTTACTTAAAGCTTCCAGATTTCAGCTCGATGTTAATTACATGGCCAACATTAAATACCTTTAAACGTGTTTCAGTAAATTAAAGATATTTTGTCTCATATTTGTAACTTGACTCTGAAATGTTTGAAGGATGAGTTGAAATAACTAATAAAATCTAAATTTAATTCTTTTTTCGAGAGTGGATCTTATTCCTTTTAAGATAAGATTATAAGACAAGAAAAGAAAAGAAATAAGGAAAAGAAAAGATAAGATAATCTGTGCCTTTATTAGTCCCACAATAGGAAAATTTCCATTACCAGCAGTGACAGTAATTGGGAAAGTTAAAAGCATACCTTTTTTTTTTTACATCTAATATATTTCATTAAAAAAGTAATTAAGAACTAAAAATATAATAGAAACAGTATATACAAAATAAAATTCACAGTTATGTAGATGACATAATACAGCAGACAGCAGAAAACATTACAATAGACAACAGATAGCACAGCAACAAAGTATTGCACATATTAAATGGTTATTGCTCACACTATACAATAAGCTTAATTGCATCTATTAATTCTAACTGCACTTTTGTATTGTATTGTATTGTATTACTACTGTGGGTTTTTTCTTTTGGTTGCTAAATTTCCTTCGAGATAAAAAAAAGTGTTTGAATTACTATTTTATCTGTCTATCTATCTACAGACAATCCGAATAATAATATTCGCAAAAAAGGCTTATTTAAACATCGACATTAACCCTTTTCATTAATTCATCTGACGTGGATCAGTCTGAAATCACCTAAAACCCTCTGACATATTCTATTGAGATGCAAATAAACGGACGTCACTTTATATTGTGATGTAACAACGCGCACGTGCCAGATATTTTACATCACGTATCATCAATGCAAAAACTTCGATCTCATTTTGCGTTTTACTCTTTTTGTGATAATAAGCAATAATATTTATAATAAAGAAATAACAGGTCGGATGTAAACTTTAACTTTGGGTCTGTGTTTTGCTGACGCAGTGTCACTGTCCTGCTGTGACGTGCGCAGAACAAAGAGCATCTCAGCATGCGATTCACCTTACCGTTGAATAATTTACAAGAAGTGAATAATTACAGTCCAAAATTGTAATTATTGCTGGCCAAGAAGAAAGTCTCTTGTCTGTGAAAGTCAATATCGAAGCTCTGGGTCGGATTGCTCCCCATGCGCCATCATCAATATTGCAGAAAGCGGTGCAGACGCTGGAGACGCGCGAACGCACCTCAAACTTTAACATGACCAGAAAATAGAAATGTTTTACTGACATCTGTTTGATGGAGCGTTTTGGTTGTTCACATAGAAGAGAGGCACGTCTTTAAAAGTGGGTAAAAGTTTGGCCGGACCCTGGGAAGCGGACCATATGTGGCTGAAAACAGGGCCCCCCGTTTCATATACCCTCTGGAGACAGTCACCGTTTACCAAGACCCGCGGCGATCAGCATTTCAATAACAATGTTTTATTCTTAAACGAATGCAGATTGAAGGCTCAAGGCGTTTGGGGCTCTGTGTGTTTTTCCTCTGACCAATTTATCATTTGTTCACATAGAATTAAAACCGTAGAGATTTTATTGATTAACGACGCGAGGGACAAAAGTACGATTTTTTATTTGAGACCCTTTGTTTTTGCTCAGATTTATTATTATTACTATTATTATTATTATCATATTTTTTGGGGGTGGGGGTTAAAACGCGTTGGGCAGTCAAGTTCTAAATCAAACTTTGGAGAGTAGTTGCAGCGATTGGCCCATAGTTGGCTTTATATACGACAAAACGCGTTTAGGCTTAAACTTACGCAAAACTTTCTCAGACTACACACATTTTTTTTCAGACTCCAAACAAACAACTTTGCAATTAGGACTGCTAAGATACGGCCAATTCGTTATTTGCCAATTAGTAAAATATGTTATATGTTTTGTGTATATATAAATCCAATATATATAATCATTATTGTCTTGTCAACATCCAGGGGACCTTCAGTCGATCTGTGAGCTCTGTGTGAACTTTGGATGACTGTACACTTTGCTGCTCAGTGCTGCCCCTGTACAGGTTGGTTGGTGACACACTGCTCATTGACTGCATTTTAAATTCGTATACATAATTAATCCCTCTGTAATACTTACACCAGTTCACCACTAACCCATATCACACAGGCTACAAAAAACGGGGGAAAAAAAGCTTTTTTAAAATCCTCCACTCTTTTTAATGGGTGGGGGTCTTTCGGCAAGATTTTAGAGTGTCCATACGGGGATTGTTGTCATATTATCCAGCTGACCATTAGACCCTGATGTTGAGTTTACTAAAAGCATCCGATTAGGATTGATTTCAGGTCTCTGTTTATGTCAGTCAGGTTCTTTCATCTGAAAGTGCCCTAATCGTGCTTTAATTATGGATCTTGCTTTGTGCCCTAATGCACAAGCATGAAACACAAAAAATGCTCCCCAAAATTGTGTTGGTTTTTCAACAGCTGCGGTGTGGGATGAAATAAAACACCTGAGATTAGGGATGACAAAGTACGTCCTAATATTTCTGTTGTTTAGAATTCACATTTAATAATAAATGTCGGAATCAAACAAAAAAAAAATTTCGATTGTGGTATTTATTTTTGATGCTGCATACATAATGCATCATCAAGCTATACATTATTATATATATATTTACATGT
>JAOUQT010026349.1:0-11587 GCA_025769995.1 Xyliphius kryptos
AAGTTACCAATGTGGGTCCTTGAGCAAGAACCTTAACCCTCATTGCTCCAGGGTTCTGTATCAACCCTGTGTTCTGATCCTAACCAAGTTGTAAGTCGCTTTGGATAAAAGCGTCTGCTAAATAACTGAATGTAAATGTTAAGGTCATGGGGTGTTCCCCATGCCCATCCAAGCGAGAAGGTTTAGGGCGCTGGACAGATACAACCAGGACAGGGCGCCAAACCATCACTGGCACTATAAGTTAATAATTCAACATTACAGATAAAATCTGAATCGTCAGAGAGCGGAAACTGCGGTGCTCTCAGGAAGTGTGAGATGGCATCCATCATAGTAACACTGGCCAATTATGTACCTTTGCTTACATATATATACAGAAAAAAGTGGGATCACAGCCCTCGAGTGTGTTGAACTGCTTCCTGTCCATGCAATAGCAGCATTTATGTCAACTTATAGAGGACAGATGTCTGATGTGAGGTACTTGAACAAGTTTAAATTAGCAAAAAATTTGTAAAAAAAAAAATAGGATTTCTATAATTTAATAATGTATTAGTGAAGCTAGCAGAATACCTGTGCTGCGCTACGGTGGAGAACTTGATAACAACGTGGAAGTTGCGTGAAACACAATAGTTTAGGAATCAGTGACGGCTTTGGAGTTTACGTAAGGGTTTGTGGCAATTCAAAATCTGAAATGGTATATGGGGAATGAATATTGTGTGAGTTGTGACTACACAGTTGCTTTTTTATGTGAATTTATCAATAGGTTTTCCATGCACACAGTAAGGATTGACAAAGAAAAGTTTCATCTTTGTAGGTACTTAGGAAGACCTTGATGTGACAGTGGAGGGGTCTTGCGTTCAATGGAAATATCGAACAAACCATTGAATGATGGCAGGTGAGAAGTACTTAGTATTTCCAAGGACATAATAGAAAATCACGATGCCAAGTTTCAGCCTAGTAGGTACTTGGGAAGTGGGAATATTAGTGATGAGTCATTGAGGGCCTTGGAAATTAATGGTATAGATACAAGTTTTGTGTAAAATGTCTTTTGGAAGTAACCATTATAAACTAATTTGAATACAACGAATTATGTTAAATCCACTGTGGTGGTTGTGGTTACTTCCGGAGACACTGTGAATAAACCTGCAGAAAGATAATGTGTAATGGGTTTTGATATCAGGCCGCAAAAGGACAAAATGTGACTAAGAGGTTTAATGCTTTTTTTCCTAATCTCTATACACAATGATTCAAAACTGGAATTACTAGGTTGGATAAACAGTCGCTGGAATGCTGCTTGAAATATTTCCACTAGCAACGGATGCTTGAAGAAGTGAGATAAAACTATTGTACCGCTAACCGCTAATAGTACGAGTGGAGCTTTTTATAGCATCCTCAAACAAAAATGTTCTTCCACCTGCACATTGTAGTTTACATTTATTCACCTGGAAAAGCCTTTTATCCATCTAGTCATACTAAGAACAATGAACGATGATTCATCAGACCACAATCTACTCTTCCGTTGCTGACATTGGTGACACCAGGTCATGGCACATGTTTTCACCAGCAATTACAAATGGATTCCAAATTTGTTTCCTGTCAACTTAAAAGGCACTTTGTGATCTATGACCACAAGAAATCCAGTGATATATATAAAAGTTTAAACAAAAGCGAGGCACATGAAATTCCATGTTTTTAGGTTTTGAAAAGTACAAAATAATTGAATTTAATAATAATTAAATTTGCTGATTATTTACAGAATGAAACATTTGTACAAAAGCAATGCCACATGTTATTTTAATTGAGTTCAGCAAAACGAGGACGAGGGTTCATTAAGATTAACACAATCTTTTGTCATACTTTATGTTCTTTATGGAGGATGTGTTAATTAATACACTGATTCACACAGCTGACCCAACTTCTGCACAAGACCAATAAATATCTCAAGACATTATGTCTGTATAAATCGATATACCACACAGTTAGATAATGTATGTTAAATATGAGTGTAAATGTAAATGTGTTTCCATTATGTGTTCAAATGAACAGATATGATACCACACATTAAGGCCGCAGGGGATCTCCCAGGCCACCGAACATGTCTTGACTTGCGAACACTAAGAAAAGAGTAACAGTATGAAATTTAGATTTTCTGCTCCAACATTTCCCTGAGATGTAACCCTGAAGTAAAAAGTGGGTGTCAGCCAAAATGTTAGGAAACCTAAAAATGGTGTGTAGGTGATCTGTTATTCCATCAGCTTTTTTGATCGCAGTGAAGTATTAATTACATCACTCCAAAAGAGGCCAAAAATCAATAACCAAACTGCTGTTACTCTGTTCCAACTAACAAAAAACAATTTTCCCCAACTAGACAATGACCTACTTAAGTAACAAAACTTTAAGTTTCCAACATTCTAAGAGCTACAGCCTTTTAAAACAGAAGGTTCATATAAAGTGATCAGCTTTAATAAATGCTGCAATACAGTATATTTAAATTAGCTTCTGTTACAATTGCCATCATTTTCTCAAAAGATTGATAAATTTTCCAAACATGATTAATTTGATTTTATTTAAGTAAGTGGTCATAATACAAAAAAAGGTTCTGTGTGTATAATCATGTTTATCCGTAAAGTGAAAATACATAGACAGGGCGGCACAGTGGTATAGTGGTTAGCACGCCCGCCTGGGATGGGAAGGGAATCAAGGTTCGATTCAAAATCTAGGTTGAGTTTCACTGTTCTCCCTGTGTCTGTGTGGGTTTTCTCCATTATCCGGTTTCCTTCCACTATACATAAGGTAAATTGCCCCTATATAGTGTGTTTCTTTGTGAATAAGTAAATGCCCAGCAATGAATTGGCCTTCTGTCCTGGGTGTATTTGCCCAGCGCCCCGAAACGTTCTTCCCTGGATGGGCAGAATGAAACCCCCGCGACCCCAGTAAAGCTTTTTTGTAAAAGTGAAAATGCATAGACAGGGCGGCATGATGGCATTGTGACTAGCACCCCCGCTTCTCAGTGCTGGGAATCCAGGTTTGATTCCAAATCTGGGTTGAGTTTCACTGTTCTCCCCGTGTCCGTGTGGGTTTTCCCCGTGTTATACGGTTTCCTTCCGCAAACTACAAAATAAATTGTCCCTATGTAGTTTCTTTCTTTGTGAATGAGTGCCTTGCAATGAATTGCCCCCCTGTCCATGAAACATTCTCCCCTGGATGGGCATGGGGAACACCCTGCAACCCCAGTGGATTAAGCGGCAGATGAGAAGATGAGAGATGAAACTACATAGAAAAATTTAATTGGAAACTCCTTTCAATTAATAAATTTGGGTGTTTTATTCAGTCCTTTTAGTATGCCTCTTTTTCTATTAAGAAAACTCCAGTGTCACATCAGTGTCTTTCCAAGTACCTACAGAGCTGAAACTTGGCATCGTGCTCTCCTTCCATGTCATTGAACCATCAAACGCAATACCTCGGATGGATTGGGGTCTTTGCGAGAACCTCCAAAGGTTGGAAAACCTACTGATAAATTCATGTAAAAAAGCAACCACGTAGACACCGTAGTCACATCTTACACTATATTCATTCCACATATTATTTTCAGATTATTAATTGCCAAAAACCTCACTCTATAATAATACGTTAGTTTTAAATTAACTCAAAAGCCGTTACATATTCAAAAACAATTGCGTTTTAACTTTCACGTTGTTCTCAAGTTGTGGGTATTATGCTGGTATAAGAAGTAAAAATTGATATAATCAATTTTTTAAATTGATGCAATGCATTGGTGCACTGGATACCTGTGGTAGGAGTGGTGCGATGATGATGAGTCCTTTGTGCAGCCGGCATGGATTTTAGTTTGGGAGTGGGTAACCTGCCCTCTTCAACAGTGCTTCCAGATTTTAATGCTGGAGAAGTGGCTCTGAATATAAACACGGTGTAAAGTAAATTGTGTGCAAATTCAAATTCTTTTAAATTTTGTGTTCCTACCAAAAATAACTTACACCTCCTTTATCTCTTTTAAACACCCAACAGGAGCTTCATTATTATCTGTCTTCTTTAGTTGTGGAACTGGTACCTCCTCGCTTTGTTGTTTTACATCTGCCTTATCCTTCTCATTACAATCATTTCCCTCGTCCCATGCTAATTTCCTTTGTAAAGGATGTGAGGACATCTTGAAAAGCCCTCTGTCTTCACCTGAATTTCCTTCTGAATTCATTGAGACAGATGCTCCAGAGCTGCAGCTTCTGTCAACACTGTTCACTCTAAAGATTATCCACAAAAACAAAGTCGAGAATGTAAGAGTTAATTGAACTAAAAAACTTAACATGGTCACACAGTTAAGTATGTATAATTTATAAAACGGGTAGTTCCGGTCCCCTAATTTTACTGGCTGAGCTGTCTGTCCAACCATGACACGACCTCTGACTGTTTCACATTCGTATCAGTGCATGACAGATTATTTACCCGGTGTTTTTTTTAAATGGTGTTGTGTAATTTGTCCACTGAAGGGCATAGTATTGATAGTTAGAGAAACCGTAAACCTGTTACTCAGTAATAAGCGTTCACTTTAAAAAAATGCACTGGAGTTCTCTTTCTTGTGATCTATTTAGAATAATGTATGCCCTCTCGTGCCCTACTGCTTTAGTATATCATGAAACAGTTAATCCTATAAAGGAAATAAAGTGGCAGTTTAGTTACAAATGTCAAACCATATATACATTACTTGTTCATACATATTTTACATCAGATAATAAAATGAAGGTGAGGCTTCAAAGATTAAGCTGCTTTGACAGAAGTGAATAATAACAGCTTCTTGCAGCATTCAAACCGACAGTATTGTAATGATAATTAATTAAAAGCATAAATTAACTTAAAGTTCATTCAATCATTCTTTCGCTTATTCCTCTTCTAAGGTCGGAGGGGGTTTCCCATGCCCATCCAGGGGAGAAAGTTTCGGGTGCTGGGCAGATACACCCAGGGCACCAATCTATTGCTGGGCAATTAACTTATAACCTCAAATAACTGTGATACACCTTATTCTGGTCATATAATAAAGTGGAAGGATACACTTTATTCTGGTCATAAAATTAGAATATCCTAAAAAAAAGTTCTATCTTAGTAATTCCATCCAAAAAGTGAAAACTTGTATATTGTAATCATTCATTACACATGTGCTGATATATTTCAATTGTTTTTCTTTTTAATTTTGATGATTATAACTGGCAACAAATAAAAATCCCAAATTCAGTATCTCAGAAAATTAGAATATTTGGAAAAGGTTAAATCATGAAGACACCTGGTGACACATATTTAGCTCATTAACTTAAAACACCTGCAAAAGCCTTTAAATGGTCTCTCAGTATAGTTCTGTTGGATACACGATCATGGTAAAAAAACTGCTGATTGACAGTTATCTAAAAACATGACTATTGACACCCTGCATAAGAAGGGCAAGACCCAAAAGGTCATTGCTAAAGATGCTGACTGTTTACAGAGCTATAGATTAATAGAGTTAATAGAGAGGCGAAGGGAAGCAAAAGATTTGGTCAAAAAGTGTACAAGCAATAGGGGTAAACGCACCTTGGAGAGGATTGTGGCACAAAAGCCATTAAAAAATGTGGGGGAGATTCACAAAGAGTGGACTGCAGCTTGAGTCAGGGCTTTAAGAACCACCACACACAGACGTATGCAAGACATGAGCAAGACATGAGTTTGGGCAGTCGCATTCCTTGTGTCAAGCCACTCTTGAACAAGAGACAGCGTCAGAAGCATCTTGCCTGGTCTAATGACCAAAAGGACTGGACTGTTGCTGAGTAGTCCCAAGTTATGTTCTCTGATAAAAGTGCCCCTTCTCTCTTCCTCCACGTTGCTTGGAGGTCCCGTGTAAAGTCTCCACAGTCAGTGATGTTTTGGGGTGCCATGTCATCTGCTGGTGTTGGTCCATTGTGTTTTCTGAGGTCCAAGGTCAACACAGCCATCTACCAAGAAGTTTTATAGTACTTCATGCTTCCAGCTGCTAAACAACTTTATGGAGATTCAGATTTCATTGTTCAACAGGACTGCACACTGTGCCAAAGCTACTAATTGGCCAGCAAAGTTTTCCGACCTAAACCCCATAGAAAATCTGAGGTACTGTAAAGAGGAAGATGTGATACACCAGACCCAACAATTCAGAAGAGCTGAAAGCCACTATCAGAGCAACCTGGGCTCTCATAACCCCTGAGTTGTGCCACAGACTGATCAACCCCATGCCATGCCGCATTGCTGCAGTAATCCATGCCAAAGGAGCCCCAACTGAATACTGATACATGCTCATACTTTTCAGTTGGCCAACATTTCTAAAAATCTTTTTTTTGTATTGGTCTTAAGTTTAAGAACTAAACATTTAAAATATATCAGTCTGTGTGTAATGAATTTCACTTTTTGACTGAAATTACTCAAATAAATTTACTTTTTCCATGATATTCGAGTTTGATGACCAGCAACTGTATGTGAACAACGGGAAATTTACAGCCTGTAAATGTTAAGGAATTATATTGTAGGAAGTTGTCACACAATTATCACCCTTTTTTCAAAGTCTAAAATCAATCCTGGGTGCAGGGTACATAAGGATGCACCCTTATGAAGTTGGAAATGACTGCAAAGTCTTTAAACTCATTGAATTTTACTTGTACATTTACCTGGCCAGGTCCAAAGCCTCAATGATAGGACTACTGGGGGAGCGTGTATCTTCATCAGTGAAATTGGAGAGAGAGGAGCAGCCCGAAGCCTCCCACAGGTAGTTCTGCTCTGACAGAATCTGGCTAAGGTGATGCCGAGAAAAGTGAGTCCCCCAGGCTCTCTTCCTGTAAGCATCTGCTCTCTCTCTCAACTCCTGCATCTGAGGAAATAGTCAAACCAGATCGTAAAGAAACGGTAACTGGTACTGAACTTTGAATTGTGTTTTCACAAAACAAAATCCAATTTCATAATCTTGTTTTGATTATTTATTAGTAAATTTGTTTAAAGATTGTTTGATTGTACGAAATGAAACAGACTGCACTTTGTGAGAAAAAATTTAATGGAATTAGTAATGACTCAAGCGCAAAGCTGAGTCTGCACATATCCTCCACAGAAACATGACGTACAACCTAAGGTAACAAATGTTCCGTTTCCACTAACAGACAACGTATTTTAGTAAATGACTTAAGCATTTTTTATTTAAATGGTAATTTTAAAATATCTGAACTACAGGTGACGTTTATGAATTTAAGAATGAGAAAATGATTTAGAATGATTCTAAATGTAATTCACTTTTGATAAGCCAATTAACACAGAAAGTTCATACTTTGATGTATATAGCATCAAAACCTAATTAAGGAATCAGACAAACCATAAAAGCTGTACACATTTTGCACATTTTATAAACTTCACAACAACAAAGGACTACAGCTTTACTAACACAAAGTGTGCAGGTAACTTTGACCTTGGAACTACAAGGTGTCCCAATAGACCACTAAAGCCGTTTCATCATTTTGTAGGCAATTAATTAATGCCGTTGCAACGGCAAAAGTTAATGGTGTTCCAACAGATGTGAAAGAGAAAAATTTACATTAAAAAAAACATTAGGTTCTGAAGAATTTTGTGAAACAAAGAATGCAATGGAAGGAATCTTTGTAAAAATCCAGTTCAATTTGCCGATTAAAAATCCTGAGGGCCAAATATGGGCATAACAAAGACCACACCACTTTAGTAGTGCTGCTGTATTTAGAACAACACACTTACATTAACACTATCATATTGGTGTGGTGTCACTATTTGTCTGGAAATGACCCACCCACATGATACATTCTCTGTGGTGGGTATGACCTTTAAACAGGGCCAAAGGGGGTTAAACAGCGTAATTAAGAGAAAGTGATGTACAACACCATCTAATTATAATATTTCAAAGTACACCTACACAATAAATGGAGACTATATAAAAATAACTTTCATTTATATTGCCTTTCTTGTACCCAAGGTCGCTTTACAATAGACATTACACATACTACACATGCAGAAATAAGTAAGAATGATCAACATTTAAACAAAATACTTTTTCCCAATTACAGAGTTGAGTTCATGAAAATCTTCAACAAAGATGTGTTTGGAGTATTACTTTAAAAGATGATAGAGATGAGCAGATACGAAGAGAATGTGGTAGAGTGCCATTATTTTGTTTATGTTTAGGCTTTAAACTATGCGCTGTTGTAAAAAGCGCTATATAAATATATTACTTAAACTTGATCAGTGGATCTTAGCGTATGGGCAGTGCAGTTAAAGTGTATAAGGTCAGCTAGATATGGTGGTGCTAGACCATGCAGGGATTTGTAGGTGAGCTGTAGGAGTAGGTTTGTAGTAAATTTCTGCACCTGTAGTAGACGATTTCTGCACCTGTAGTAACATTCTGGCAGCAGAATTTTGAACAAATTAAAGTGAGCGGATGGATTTGTTGGGAATCCCTATGAGCAGAGATTTGCAGTAATTGAGACGAGAATTGATAAAAGCATTAACTATTTGGTGCCAATTATTAAGACTTATGTCTTATCAGGATTTAATTTAAAGACGTTTTTGCTCACTATTTAAGATCTTGAAAACGGAACAAAAAAGCAGGAGGTGGTAGATAATCTGTTGCTTTAGTTTTGATGTAAATCTGGTTGTCATTGGCATAGCAGTGAAAGGGAAGATTCATCTCTGAATGATCTAACCCAGGGGTAAAATGTAAATAATAAATAGTAGGGGACCAAGGACTGAACCCTGTGGAATGCCCTGAGTGACAGAACTGATCTGAGATTTTTGTTTACCAAGGGCAACATAATGAAACCTGCTGGAAATGTAGGAAATAAAGCAGGAAATTACGGAACCAGAAACTGATGGGATGAGTTGGTGGATGAGATGGTTATGATTAATTGTGTCAAATGCAGCACTCAAGTCCAGTAGTAGAAGAATACTGAGGGCACCTGCATCAGTGGCAAGAAGATCATTTAGGAACCATAACAATGCTGTCTCCATGCTGTACATGGCACAGAAACCAAATTGCAATGGCTCAAATGAATCCTGTGTAAAAAGGACTGAAGCGGAGATGCTATTTTTTTTTTTAGAAGTTTTGTTAGAAAGGGAGAGTTGCAGGTAGGTCTGTAGTTTTCTAGAAATTCTGCATTTAAACCAGGTTTCTTAAGAATGGGTGTAATGGCTGCAGTCTTAAGAACTAGGGAACTGATCCTGAGGTAAGCTGCATTAATAAAGTGACAAATAGGAGTAGATAGAACAGAGGAACATGGACTTCTGTTGGACTGATGGCGTTGCAGTCCTAAAGTCCTGACTCCTATAGCTTATACAAGTTTTACTTTTGTTTAATATGGACTATATGGACTGATATGTACATGGCTGTCCTATATTGTGATGCTGCCTGGCCGCTTAAGGAGGATGAGCCCCCCACTGAGCCTTGGTCCTCCCAAGGTTTCTTCCTAAAAAAATATGTAACATCATAACAGGGAGTTTTTTCTTGCCACGGTTGCCTTAGTTTGCTCATTGGTGGTTCAAATTTTGAACTCTGAAAAGCTGCTTTGTGACAACACTGTTGTAAAAAGCGCAATATAAATAAACTACTTGAACTTGAACATTTAGAAAGGAAACTAGTAGGTGCTGGATCAAGCTGGCCTGTGGCAAATAAGTAGGGCCGGACAGTGGTTTAGTGGTAAGCACGTTTGCCTTTCAGTACTGGGGATTCCTGGTTCGATCTGGGTGGAGTTTCCATGTTCTCCCCGCGTCCGCGTGGGGTTTCTCCGGGTTTTACAGTTTTCTCCCACAGTCCAAGAATGTGGATTTAAGATGATTTAGCTCCCCAAAGTGTGTGTTGCAAGCCTGGTAGAGGGTGATTACTTGGTCAGAAAGGGCATCTGGCATGAAACACTTGGCCAAGTTTAATATGCGATTTAGACCCTGAATAAAAAAGGGTGAAATGGCAAAAAATTAAGAAAAAAAATAGTGGACAAAGCAGGAGACTTAATCTAGCGTTGATAGTTTAGTTATTAGGGTGTTGGGCTATCAATAAAAAGGTTGTGGATTCAAATCCCAGGCACTTAACCCTCATTGCTCCAGGGGTGCTGTTCTGTTCTGACCCCAGCCATCAAGTTGGAATACTTGTAAGTCGCTTTGGATAAAAGTGTCAGCTAAATGACCAAATGTAAATGTAATCAGTTTTGTAGGGAACATGATATACAGCTGAAGGTTTTGGGTTCAAATTCTAGGTCAACTGAGGTTACCAATGTAAGTCCTTAAGCCCGACAACAATTCTATTCCACTATACTTGCTTCAAACAGTGCAGTTATTGTGGCTTAATATCGATCATGTAGTATTCTTTAGTTGAAGAAAGAATTACATGAAATTCATAAACTACTGTGTTAACTTAATTGACATGGATGATTTAATATTTCACTTTAAAATCAAATTAAAATTCTATCTACCAAAATTAAAAAAATATATTTTTGCTATACTTTATTCACTACAATTAATGCATACTAAAAAAAACTATAAGAGTAATACACACAAAGCAAAACTGTAATTCCTGTACAAAGCAACTTAGGATGCAAAAAAACCCAGCAAAACCACAGAGCACTTGAAAGTTCAGTGGAAAGAGTTGCTTGCTTGCTGCTAAACTGCTGACTCATAGCAGTGAAAGCCTCAGTTTTCTACACGTTTAAGTTTATTGCTGTTGTCATACAGGCCTTTGTTGGCATGACATAATGAATGGCCTTATCAGAGATCTGATCAGAGAGGAAGACTAAGTTTTGTTTAGTGGTTTCCACTAATTTATGAGCTGATGTGACTTGATAAAATCAAAAACAAAACATTTGTAACTCCAGCCAGACTTCATTTTCAGTGTTTTGCATCTTAAGTGTTGTACTGACTCTGATTTAGATAATTTCTTTACGTACATTTTTAAATTCTCTCGTTGAAACCTTTGTAGGATTCTTCACTTTTAACTTTTAATCTTTCAATTTTTATTGTGAAATAACACTAAGTTTATAACCTCGATAAATAAATCCTGTTGTATACCAATATGTCGTAACCATTTCTTTCATCCTTGTCTGATGGCGAATAAGTAAAAATTTGGATTGCAATGTGAAAAGATCAACTTACGAAGAGTTCATCCTTTTTGAAAACATTTCTTGGGTCTTTCCCGAAAAACATTTCTTATAGTTACAAGCTTCGCTCAGCAAAATCTATCTTCCTGTAAACCATCTTATCCTGACGGCCCATTTTTGCAGCTTTTGGTACATCCCCAGGAAGTCAAGAAATTTGTCAATAGTTTTTTAAGTGTTTAAAAGGTATGCAATTTAATTTTCAGGTAAACTAAAAGAGTCTGAGATGAAGATATCTTTGGGAAAATGACTGAACTGACTAGTACGAGATTATCCCAGACAACCCAGCTCACCTCATTTTTGTGCTTAAAGCTTAGCAGTTACCAGTTTGATGTACACTGCTCAAAAAAAAATTAAGGGAACACTAAAACAACACAATGTAACTCCAAGTCAACCACACTTCTGTGAAATCAACCTGTCCAGTTAGGAAGCAACAC
>JAOUQT010026374.1:0-11586 GCA_025769995.1 Xyliphius kryptos
TTAGAGCATTCAGTTTACCTTGAATACATGTTTTTGTAATGTGGGAGGAAACCAGAGAACCCGGAGGAAACTCATGCAGACATGGTGAGAACATGAAAACTCCACCCAGATTGGGATTCGAACTGGGAATTCCCAGCTCTGAGAAGTGAAAGTGCTAACCACTAACAAACTATGTTGCTACATTTAGTTCTTAAAAGATTTATAAAATATGCAGCATCCAATTATAGGTACAGATTAAATATAAAACAGTTTGTATAACATATAAAAATAAATGTCTGTTAGCAGATTTGTGCCCTGAGTGTTCCAAAAAATAAGTCTGTGGGTCTATGTGCATGGAGTCTGCATATAACTTTCGATCGTATATGTCGATTCTCAGTAATGAGGATGTGGTTTCTGCCAGCTTATGACATTTTTTTTTCTTTCTCACACACCCAGCAAAATTCTATTTTACATCACACATTTTTAGGAAAAGAAACTGCACAAGTGGAAGTGTCTAACCAAAACTGAGAGAAGGTTTTTGTCTTTTACCTCTGTAATTTTTTTTGCAGTAAAACAAGTGGGGTCTCAGTAAAGTTTAAAATGCAGTGGCAGGATACAGATTTCACATCTTGATCTTCAGTAATGCTACGTCAGAATTAATCCACCTGTCAGTAACAATTTTATGGCTATAAGAACCATCTTATAATGCATAAATATGGTATCAAGAGTCGTTGCATTGCGGATAGATAACACGTGTAGTCACATATAATACAACACCAATATTAACCTCAATTTATCTCAGTATTCTTAAGGACAATAAAGAGTGGTGGGAAGCTTTGTATAAGGCAACTTTGTATAAGGAGAGCAATTGGGATTAGGTGCCTTGACCAAGGGCACTTCATTTACATTTAGTCATTTTAGCAGACGCTAAATATTCCAACTTGGGTGGAGTCAGAACACAAGGTACATACAGCTACCTTGGAGCAATGATGGTTAAGGGTCTTGCTCAAGGACCCACAGTGGTCACATCAGTGGACCTGGGATTTGAACCCCAGCCTTCAGATTGACAGCCCAACACGCTAACCACTGAGCTACCACTCCCTTCACTTCAGCTGTAGGACTTGGTGGGACCAGAAATCAAACCAGGGACCTTTAGGTTGCAAGGCTGGTTCCTTAACCAAAGGCCTACAAGTGTTTAATTAGTTCCATTGAGAAGTCTTTTTTTAGTGCCGTCGAAGTTGATACTGAAAGTCATATTTCTAGCATAAGTTTAAATTCGAAAATGTGTGCTCAATGACTAAATGTCTAAATGTAATTAAAGTACACTCTCTGATTACCCAGTCAGAGGGCATGAATATGCTAACATTACGTATGCCTGTTAGAGGTCCTTGGTTTTGCCAAATCAAGAATCTTCTTGGTAGAGGCAACAGGTTGATCGACTTTCATTTTATGCTACTGGGCTGCAGAACTGCTTGTGATGGTCTTAGGGAGCTGATTTGACCAGCAACAAATGATGTAGAAATGTGATTGTTAAATGCTTATATAAGAAAATACAGGTCTAGAAGCAGGAGAATGATTTGACACAAAGACAAAGCATTTGGAATAATTTGACAAGTATTCATAGACAAAACAGTCTGTGATTCAGATATTTTTATTTATAAAAAAAAATTTAAAAAAAAAAACAGTCATAGAGCATTATGGGGAAAGTGTTACATTGATCCAATACACTTTAGTTCACATTAGTGGGAAACTGGATTTTTTTCAGTAGTGGTTTGGAAAAGCATTTTAAAGGAATGATCAAATTTGTCTGCTGTATGTCCGATTGACCGTATTGCAAAGCACTGCTGCAATACTTCCTGGCACAGATTTCTGTCATTAGAATCTCTTTATTTACAAAAAGGAAATAGGAAACTATGTAGCCCTTTTGGTGACATTATATTTTATAACATAAGTGTTGGTCACAACTTTATATAATGTTCCGATGTTGATGTTGGATAAGATGGATTGGCTCACATTCTCAAGTTCTAATTCATCTCAAAATTTAAAGGTCTAGCTTTTTCACAAAGCCATAAACCTTTTTTTGTGCACTAATCCAAACCCATGCAACACAAAAAGACCTTTTCTAAATTGTACACATGATAAAATACATGGCTAGGTTTTTGATGTTACGTGTACATTTGTACATAATTATCTATACATTCAAATCATAAAAAAAGTCCTGTTGTTGTCTGGTGAATAATAATCAGTCAGCAACTTTGTAAAAAAAATACTTGTAAGTTCATGACAATTTATGACCAGGTGTACGCACTCATAAAAAATTTCAAATAAATTGGTATTATTTATATCAGTTAAGTGGTGCTACTATTGGGGTCTTGACAAATAGAGAACAGAGTAAAGGGGACTAACACAGTATTGTAGCACACAAACAGATTGACTACAGTCTGTAATTGCAGAACTACGAAGTCCATCTTTATAGTAAGTAAAAATGATAAGATGGACAATAAGTGGAGCAAAATGTGTGCTCAACATTTTGACTGGAAATGTATATAGAAATTAGATAGATTGTTTACACATACACATGATTACAAAAAATTCAAACATTTAAATTTAATACTATTAAAACTTTAATAATCAGACAATCCATATTAAACAGGCGTTGCTATATCAGCTTTTACTCTTCCAGAGAAGATTTGTTTTATGTAACATATTATTAACAGGGTTATCACTTACCACATACGCTGTTCGTCTATAATTACAGACCACTGTTGATCTGTTACTCTTTATACTTTGTTAATCTTTGTTTTTTTAATTTTCAGGGCTCAAAACCTAAGCAGATAATATACTATATATGCAGAGATTATTTCAGTGGTTGATGATTTTCAATCTGCATAGTCATAGTTGTTGTAGGTTCATGTTTTTCATGTGTGGATCACACGCAGCAATTCTGGAATTTTTAAACACCTTAGTGGCACTATAACAATATAACAATCCACCAACCAAAAAATTCCATAATTTTTCTTTTTTATTACTTATTTTGTTAACTCTGTGTGTACAATAAATTAATTTAATTTAACCAAATTATTTTTTTGCCATCGTCTTGTTAAAGAATGAAAAGCCAAAGGTCTCAGTTGGAAACTTCTCTTTTAAAATAATAACCCATTAATATTTAGTTTAAACATTTCAGCAATAAGCAGTGAAAAGCCTAACATCTTTGTTAAAAAAATGCTTTATTGCTCATGTGCCAAAAATAATACACAAGTGACAGTGTTATTCAAGATTGTATCTGACACTAATCTGGCAAGATTTTTCTTCCTAAAACAGGATATACAAAAAATATTTTTGTTACAAAAACAGGAATAATTTCTTAACATCAAAAAAAGTTAATTGAATTAATTCATCAGTGATCTGCCAATATTATCAGACCAGTGGGATCGTCTCTTCTTGTTTCTGATGGATTTCTGTTAAAGAAACACTTTCATCAGCATTTATAATAAAACTTATGAAAAGCAATATTACTAAATAAGATTTTTATTTTTTATTTTGATTGTAATTACGTTCTGGAAAACTGCACTATTACTTGATTAATATGTCTCAATAAGTACCTGAATAAGATTCAGACGGAGTATCAGTGCAACACCATCTCTTGTCCCCAGGTTCTTCAGTGATGACACAAACAGTGTGTTTCCATTGATTCCAGTTAACCTCATCCACTCTACAAAAGACATAAGGACAGGATTAAGATTTATGTATCACTGTAGACCTTTGTATAAAACATAATGAATGAATAATTGAGTTTTCTAATAAAAAAAAAAATGTTATGATAAATCTCCTATATCCAGTTACATTTACATTACAGATAAATTTACATTACATTTACATTTGGTCATTTAGCAGACGCTTTTATCCAAAGCGACTTTGAATCCAAAGTATCCCAACTTGGTTAGGGTTAATACAGCACCCTGGAGCAATGAGGGTTAAGTGTCTTGCTCAAGGGCCCACATTGGTAACTTCAGCAGACCTGGGATTTAAACCCACAACCTCAGATTGCTAGCCCAACACCCTAACCACTGAGCTACCACCACCCACACCCATTGATTGATAGATTATCTCATAATTTGTTTCTTAAGTAAAAATATAATAATAAAAGTTATTGAAATACTGCTTATTTTTTGGGCTTATTGTATTCCATTAAATTAAATGCGGGTGGCACGATGGCTCAGTGGTTAGCACGTTCGCCTCTCACCGCTGGGGATTCCAGGTTCGAGTCCTAATCTGGGTGGAGTTTCCATGTTCTCCCCGTAGACACATCATCGGGGTTTCACACATCGTGGGTTTCCTCCGGGTTCTCAGTCCAAAAACATGGATTCCACGTAAATTGAATGCTCTAAATTGCCCCTTGTAGATATGTGAATGAGTGTGTGCCCAACGACGGATTGGCGCCCTGTCCTGGGTGTATCTGCCCTGGATGGGCATGGGGAACCCTAGTAGAGCCTAGTAGAGGAATAAGCGGAAGATGATGGATGGATGGATAAATTAAATTCCTGCTGATCAGTGACTGGCCGATGTAGCCGTCAATTTAATTCAATTTAAAAGTCTTTTCGAACAAAATTTTTAATTAGTACGCAATGCAGCAAAACATAAAATGTGGACTGTACAAATTATACATACTTTGTACAAGTCAAGTGAAATGTTATGTCATATTTGCTGAGACACAGGAACAGTATACAATGTCATTTAAATAAAATAGCTGTTGCTCTATACACAAACCATTCAGGCATAAAAAAATGTCCTCTATGTACTATAAATTAATAAAAAATACTAATAAAAATCATATGCTTTACATGTCATCATCACTAAAAAAAGAAGCTCTAAATAATAGTGCCTGGAGTTGCACAGTATATTAATAATTACCTGATACACCAGCGCCAGTCTTCCTTGCCCAGATTTTTGCGCATTCCTGATCGAAGTTTGTTCTTTATGTATTTACTTATCAGAAATACACTTTTCTCAAGATCCAAGATGGTGATGGCTCGCTGAAGACGACACACAAATCAAAACAATTACTTGTCTTATACCTACAAACAAGAAGTCTATTAATTAACCATGTCATGTAGTCATAATTTATTTGATGTTTGTAACTTATTTATGCTTATAAATTCTTACTGAAAATTTCAAATTGACAGACACAGACACATAATGTCCCTTTATCTTTGTGGCAACTATTATAACTAGGTGCATGCTCAGAGAAAATATTTGTACCTGTAGATTCCAAATGTTGATGCTCTGCTCAGACAGCTTCTCCACACTCTTGCTCATCAGTGCGATCAGCATGTTCAGTAGTAAGATGTATGTAAGTACAATGTATGACACAAGCAGAAGATAATAAACAAGCTTGTAACGATACTGCTCTGTAAACTCCAGTTCACCCATGCCTATGGTCAATTTAAACAGCTCAAGTGTGGTCGAGTACATATTTTTGAAGTCAGTCTTCTCACTATCTACTGGCAGGTTTATGTTCTCTGTTTTGTTTAAACCTTCTTCGTTGCTTCTCTCAAGAGGAATGAGTATTGTCACCACAGCTGATGGAGTGTACAAATAAAATGTTTAGAAACATGAATAAAATATCCAGTGTATAGATACTGTTTTTAAGTATGAATGAGTAATTAATACCAGTTGAAAAGCCGATCAGAAGTATTATGTAGACAAAGCAAAAGCGCAGGAGGTCACCAAGGATCATCTATCAAACAAAATAAAAACAGTGAGTATAAAATGATTGTTTTTAAGATGGTAGCAATTATTTAACTAAAAATTAGTAGCAAATATATTCAAACCTCCATAAACCATAAATCAAAGACTTGATAAAAAAAAAATGTAAGGGCATTTTACAATATACCTATGACAACAAAAGTGTACATAGTCCAAAAATATACAATTAAGTATTTAACTATGCTCTTTTTAAATTTTAATGTAGGTTTTATCTGCACTTGGAGAATAATCTCAACTATTTGAAAATTCACCTAGTTGCATGATTGTAAATACGGTGGCCAATTGAATTTGCAGCATCAGATTATTGTTAAGTGTATATAAAAATTTACATATGTAAAGTTGAATGCAATGGTAAAGACGTAAAAACCTCTATTTGTGGGGAAACCCTGAGGGATGTGAAAACTGGCTCACCATGAGAAGAAATCATGTGGCACTGATACTGAAATCACTGTAGAGTGATGTAGTTCCTCAAAAATCAGAAGCATCTGGATGTTCTTTGTGACCACAGTAATCATAAAATGTAATTGCAGCATGTGATTGCATGACCAACTGCTACACTTGGATGCTTATTATTAATATCAATAGGACAGCAGTATTGAATCTTTATTGCAGATATCTTTCATGCTGGAATGTGTATACATTTGTGGTATGTTTGTGTATATTAAAGCAATAAGGCACAAGAGGGGGTGCTTTATTGTTAATAGTCCCCGGGAAAGAGATGTTATTATTAAACCTCAAGTGCCTTATTGCTTTTATAAAACGGTTACCAACACACTAAAATACAAAAAAACTGAATTTAATTCATAAATGCGTTGACAGAGCAAAATTGCTAGTCACCTTCCGCAACATAATCCAGTTTTTTCAAATGAACCCTGATGCAAGAAAAATATTTCCGGTTTCTTTAACAATCAAATAATCAAATAATAATTTAGTGGCTAAATCAGAAAAAAAAAGCGGTGTATGAAAAACATCGAAAATAGTTTTTTTTTTATATTGTGCATTTATACAAATGTGAAGCGTTGAGAGGTGTGGGTTATTGTGAATAATGCCATGGCTAGACAAGCGGTTCAGCCAATCAGATTTAAGGACCGAAACTACCCATTTAATAAACATATATAATGTAAAAAGTGTATCTTTTTACCCTCTGAATCATAACATTGTAGATTCCCAGCTTCTTAGATCCTCTGAAGAAGTAGAGGAGGTTAAGCCAGCTCAGTGCCAATGACAAAACCAGAAATGCCACATAATACTGATTTTGAGCATAATACAGTATTGCAAAGATCAGGAACAGTTGTGCCTGTAAGAAACTATCACAAAGAAAATAATAAATAATCCACAAAGATAATGTTTTAAATACAGTTAACGTTCAGATTTTTTTTCTGATTACAACTAATTTATTATAATCCATATCATCCAATATTTTTAGTTATCAAATTAAAATTGACAAACATTTAATGTATATATCAATAGAGTGGAACACCTGCTAATCATCTAAAATTCTGGACTCAAAAACCTTTTAGTCCGCCTCTAAAAACTCCATTCCACTTATTATTCATAATTAGAAGCACCTGTTTGAGGTCGTTAGCTGCATAAAGACAGGTGTCCATCCCACACAATCAGTAAGATTCCATCTATTAACATGGCTAAGACCAAAGAGCTGTCCAACGACACCAGAGACAAAATTGTTGACCTCCACAAGGCTGGAAAGAGCCGCGGGGCAATTGCCAAGCAACTTGGTGAAAAAATATCAACTGTCAGAGCAATTACTAGAAAATGGAAAAAGCTAACTGTCAGTCTCTCTCGGACTGGGTCTCCACGCAAGATCTCACCTTGTGACAGATCAATGATTACTTAGAAAGGTGAGGAATCAGGCCAGACCTACACAAGAGGAGCTGGTCAATGACCTGTAGAGAGCTGGCAACACAGTTTCCAAGGTATGATACACTAAGACTTCATTGTTTAAAGTCATCATGGCACGGAAGTTTCCCCTGCTTAAATTAGCACACGTCCAGGCCCGCCTAAAGTTTGCCTATGGCCATTTGGATGATCCAGAGGAGTCATGGGAGGAGTCAAGTTCTGTGGTCAGATAAGACCAAAATAGAATTTTTTGGCCTTAATTCCACTCGCCGTGGTGGGAGGACGAAGAATAATGACTACCATCCCGAAAACACCATACGTACTTTGAAGCATGGGGGTGGAAGCAGCATGCTTTGGGGGTGTTTTTCTGCACATGGGACATGACAACCTGACAATGACCCAAAGCACACAGCCAGGATAACCAAGGAGTGGCTCCAAAAGAAGCATATCAAGGTTCTGAAGTTGCCTAGCCAGTCTCCAGACCTAAACCTTTGTTTCTCAGTGAAAGCCAAGAAACCTGGCTGATATGGAGTAGATCTGTGATTCCTCTGTGTGGAGGAATGGGTCAAAATCCCTGCTGCAGTGTGTGCACACATGGTTAAAAACTACAGGAAATGTTTGACCGCTGAAATTGCAAACCAAGGCTACTGTGCCAAATATAAATTTTCACTGGTGTTCAAATACTTATTTGCAGCTGTAACACATACATAATTTATTTACAAATCATACATTTTGATTTCCGGATTTTTTTTAGATCATTTCTAACAGTGGACATGCACCTAAGTAAGATTAAAATTTTAGACCTCTTCATGATTTCTAAGTGGGAGAACTTGCAGTCACAGGGTGTTCAAATATTATTTTCCTCACTATATCAATAGAATTAAATTATACAACTTTCAAAACTATAAAGCACTCACAAGAGCAGATCGAAATATCCATCTTCCAGCAGCATTTGCATTGATGGAAGTCGACTTTTAATATTGAACATCTGTAATAAATAAATTACAAATAATTCAATCTGATCATTTACTTGTAATGTTTTTGAATGTTTTTGTACGAGTAAAACTACCTCCACAATAATGAAGTATAGTGATCCAAAGGTCAAAAAGAGCTGCATGCAGATGTCACTTGCATTTCTACTGTGAAATGGAAGCTGGCAGAAGAAATAAAATGTTAATCATAAAACAAAAGCTTAAAACAAGATCAACTTGTTGCGATTGTGGTTTTATAAGACGTCATAATCAGTGATGGCTTACCATTACATAAAAGTTACAAAAGGGCGGCACTGTGGCTTAGTGGTTAGCATGATTACCTCTCAGGTCTGGGTTTGAATTCCAAATTGGGTGAAGTTTCCATGTTCTTTCTGTGTCCGCGTGGGTTTCCTCTGGGTTATCCAGTTTCTTCCCACAGTCAAAAAACATTTAAGCTAAATTGACCGCTCTAAATTTGCCCATATAGTGTGTATTTGTCCAGTGCCTGAAACATTCTCCTTTGGATGGGCACAGGGAACCCCACCGTGACCATAGTAGAGGATTAAGTGGAAGATATTGAATAAATGAATGAATGATTTAATTAATTAATTAATTAATTAATCAATAAAAAATTCACCAGAATGACCTTGGTAATAAATCATTACAGAATTTATTTAGAAAGTGCAAGGCAAATGTTTCTACTGTTATAAGTTAAGTAATGTTATGTCTTTTAAACTCACCACAGTTCCTTCATCTTTATAAGCAAAAACTGTGAAGATTGAAACATATATGATATAGAAAATTGATTTCAGAAAGAACAGCTGGTGTCCAAATCTGTTCCATTTGTCTTCCAGCAGGTTGTTTAGTGGTTCGATCTGGAGCATATCAAGACGATTCTAAAACAAGAGCCTATTATTAATGTCTGGTTCACTGTAGACACGCTGCAGGAAATTATTTGAAATATTGGTAGCGCATGATTATTTGTGTTTATTCTCATTTTTACATAAACGTGTGATATGGTGCTCATGATCAGCATCTTGTTGTTCATTTGCATACAACATATTTATCTTACAGGGATCTCAGTGCCATAAACAATTGTCTCCAGGACAGAGTTTTCCTCAGAAGTGTCTAGAGAGGTCAGATCATACAGTGCAGCATACACAGGGCCATATGTCCACTCAGTAAATTTTCGGGACAGATGCACAGAATCTTCCTGATGGAACTCGCGATGTAGTATGTTTTTGAAAATCTGAGAGAGAAAAAAAAAGTGAAAAAAAATATTTATACATATATATAATGTTTAAATTAAACATTAACATGTATTTCTTACTGTCAGTGTCTGTATGAATAAATCAGTGGTATTTAAACACGTGATATATTCAAAAGTTTGTAATACAAAATCAATTTACAGTAAAGACTTTACTTGAAATGCAAATAAAAAAGCTAAAAACAGAAAAAATGTTAATTTACATTAAATGTTCATTTAACAGATAAAACAAAACATGGTCTTAGGATCTCATACTCTTTGTTAAATATAGAACTATTTACAATTTATATAAAAGTTACACCATTCACACACAATGGTTAAGACAGAGACATGGTTTCAACTGGGTCACAGAACCGTTTCTTTTAATAACAATTTTTGATCTTTTTGGAATTAAAGATAATTGATGTTGTTTTGTTAATTTTACAATACAGCTAGCTAAGTGCTTAAATATATACACCTGTTCCAATAAAACTGAAGGGGTGTCCCAGTATCTGCCAATACAGTGTATATATTGATGCCCCCCATGCCATCACAGATGTTGGTTTTTGAATTTTTTAAACTTTCCATTCTGAATGGTCCCTTTTATTAATTCATTCATTTATTATCTTCCACGTATTCCTAAATTAGAGTCATGTGCCCATCCAGGAAATAATGTTTTAGCCACTGGGAAGACACACCCAGGACAGTGCCCCTCTATCGCTCCTCACACACTCACATACACAGGGACACACACTATATAGGGGCAAAATAGAACATCAAATTTCCTTTAAATCCAAGTTTTTGGACTGTGGGAGGAAACTTGGAGAAAACCCATGCAGACACGAGGAAAATATGGAAATCCCACCCAGATCGGGATTCATACCTGGATCCCCAGCACATACCTACTGCTAAGCCCCCTGTTCTTTTGTTATTTTTGTGAAATTCAATGTTTTTCAAAAACAAACAAGAACTTGTTTAACCACAGAAACCTTTTCGTCCTTATCATAATTAACCATTGGCCAATAAAGCCTGCCAGCTCTAAAAAGGGCACAATCCCTACGCTGCATTTGTTGATGCAGGAACAGACTGTGTTAAATGACAATGTTTTTTAAAGAAAAGGGCAAAGGGAGCACATGCAGATTCCACAAAGAAAGGACGTTTGTTCACCCAAACCGCGCATCAAATACAGGACCTTTTTGCTTTGAGGTGGTATATATGCTAACTAAATTCACAAAAAAAAAATGCAATTGTGAAGTAGATAAACAATACATTGTCACCATTTGGCATTTACATTTTGCTGTCCAGCAAAAATCTTACCCCAATTTTTCCCAACTTTGCTGCAAGCTTGATAGAAGTTAATCCATCTTTATTCACAATATCCTCTAGTTTTTTCTCTCCATGTTTTTCTGTCCTTGGTAAAGATGCATCGTTAACGAGGATGTAGTTGTACATGAAGGTAATAAAATCAGTGTTTTCAGGGGTGTTATCTGCCACCATTACAAGGGCATGCAGAACCGTGTTGCCAAGTGTGTCTCTCCGTCTAATGTCTGCATTGTTCTCTAGCAGTAGGTCCACCATGTCTTTCTGATTAGTACAGGCTGCCAGAGACAATGGAAGCTCCCCTATGGTAAAAAAATAAAGAATTAAAAAAATAACTTGGTATTTCTTTGTGTTTATTACAGAAAATATAAAATACACTGGAGATCAAAATTAGAGAACAACACACAATTTCCTAAATGTCAAGGTCACTATGTAGTCCTATGTGAA
>JAOUQT010026385.1:0-11586 GCA_025769995.1 Xyliphius kryptos
ATGCTACCTCTATGGTGAGAGAACTGACCAAATGCAAAAGTGACCAAAACATCAGGCAGAAAGGATGAGAACAGAGACAACAGTAAAACTTTATAGAAACTATGAGTCCATTGAGTCCATCCTCCAGGACTGCAACCCTGTCATTCCAACAGAAGTCCAGGTTTCTTCGCATCAGCAGTGCTGTAGACAAGATGGCGACACCTCAGGAAAACAGACAAGAAATACAGTTAGAGCAAATAAAGCACCATAATTATGTGATAAATGTTGTAAGACTGACACACTGTGCAGAATGTGACTCTGACCGAACTGAGCAGAGCAGCAGAACTAAAATAGGCAGATACTGCAGGGTACTTAATCAAGAGGGCCACCTGGAACAGCATCATTTCAGCTTCACGCCCCTCTACTGGTGATGAGCAGGGTGAAGAGGTGAAATGCCAGCAAAGACTGATCCCAGGCCACCAACCCAACAATTCCTGTAGATAAAGGTGTAGATCTCAGGGTTGGCAATCAGTCTTAGTTTTGTCCTGTTGGAGTTTAGAGAATCGTGCTCTCGTTAGCGGCGCACTGCTGTGTGTTGTCTAAATGACCATGAAGTTTGCTTTGACTTCTAATAACTGCATTTAAAAAAAAATGTAGGTTAAAGATTACTCAAAAACATGATTACAGCTTTTTTTCTTTTACTTTCAAAAAGAAATTGAACCTCCTCAATGAATTAACTTGTAGAAGCCCATTTTAATTGTATGCATTTATATATAAACTATTTATCAAGATTTCAGATAAAGGGGATTTTGTCCAGGTATTTATTAGACGACAGGTCGCTGGTTTACTGCGAACCCATTCTCTCTCTCTCTCACACACACACACACACACACACACACACACACACACACACACACACACACACACACACACACACACACACCACTTAAATATCTTAAGTTTACTTGACCTGCATGTTTTTTTAACTTGAGATGGAGAACTGGAGATCCCAGTAGAGATCCACACTGACTGTGTGAGAACATAAACGGTTTGTTCTCGTGTTTAATCAAATTTCAGAACACAATGCTTGCTGCTAGGACATTCTAAAGTCATTTTTTTGTAAATAAACCTGTGCTGAGTTCAGAGTTTGAGATTTGAATGTTAATATTATTGCTTTGGGTTTGGTCTCGTGTAGGGCGACTCGGGTGGTCCGTTGGTGTGTGTATCTCAGGAGAATATCTGGTTCCAGTCCGGGATTGTGAGTTGGGGTGAGGGTTGTGCACGACGCAACAAACCTGGTGTCTACACACGTGTTACCAAGTTCCGCGAATGGATATACAAACACACCAAAGTGTAGCTGGGCTGAGACCTCACGGGGACCCATGTCAGGTGCGTGTGTGTGTGCGTGTGTGAATGGACTATATAAGAATTTTATATAAATTTGATTTCTTTTTTTTGTTGTTTATTTTATTTTGCAGCTACACAAGAAAAATACTTCTGTCATTTTTTTTTTAAAGATCCATTTGATACTTTCTCAAAAGAACTTCTAACCCTTTGATGGTATGGAAACTTTGCACAAACTTTTTGTTAATGTCTGTTTTTTAAATAGCCAGGGTTCAAGGTTACATTTAGAGATTTTAAAAGCTTGCCCACTTCTCTCTAATGTTGGTATGCACATGAGACGTAACGGAGGATTTTGTACAAATAAACGCGTTTATTCACCCAAACATTAAGGCCTAAGCCATAATGGGTCATGTGGCACTCTGCATGGCTGTATCCCACACGAGAGGCGTTCTCCATTAAAGTAGTCTTATAAAAGGATCTGCGCTTCACTCCGCTGGACGTTCTCACCTGTTCTCCTTAGTGCACCTGCTTTTGCTCCGCTTTCAGGACTTTTTCACTTCAAAGATTAATGGACAGCTTGGGGTTTTTATGCTTGAAATGCTTTGTGTTTGTCAGTGTTATATATAAAGTTTTGTATGTTTTAAATTCCAAATGGCTTCATACTGCTTTTACAACCCGGCCTACAGCAGCTCTCTGAACAGGGATTAATGGAAGACCACGTAGTTCCAATAATAATGTTTCAGTTTACAAATTTAAATAAAAAAAATCACTTTTTTTTAGCAAGACCGTGCAGCACAGTCTCATCAAAACCTGTTTTAATGAAATTAATGTGGAGGAAATATAAAGTCCGGACCTAAAAAAACCATAACGTACCCTCGGATCATCTGGAATGCTCTTGTGAGGTCTCTGTGACCTTCACATGTCAGATAAACCACATGAGGAGTAAAGGTTCACCGTTAGTAAACTGGAACTAAGCAGAACTGTTGTAATATGATCTGAAATGCGTTGAAGGCGAATGATTATTTTTTTTCCCTTTGATTTATCTGTAGCTGAGCTGCACTTCACCTCATACTCATAACTGTTCATAAACATAAATTGCGTTTCCTGTGACGACTGCCGCAATCTAATTATTAATGTCACATCCCGGTCCTCCAGCCTTCTGCTGTTTCTTATTTGTGTTGTTGAACCATCCGTCTCCGTGGTATTATGAATATGTTTGCATTTTGTGTTTGGTGTTGTCAGCGCTCATGATGCATTATCACAACATGACGCGATCCATCAACGTCTTTTGTAAAATTCTATATCATTCAGTGTGTATGTTCATACGCCGTGTTTTATTTGAGCATCAGCTCGGTTACCGTGCAGTTAAAAATGAAACGTGAGCCGGACTTCCTGCTAAATGTTGACTTCAGGCTGAAGTGTTTTGATAAATTAGGGTGTGTTGAATAATTACACAACATTGTGAGGTTGCAGCGTAACACTAATGCAATAAAACATGCAGGAAAACGGGTACAGAGCTAAATTATGCCAAACCTTTGTATATGTTCAGATATGAAAAGGCATTAAAATGTTATTGGTGTTCAGTATTCATAATGCGTTATAATACTTGTCATAAGCCTGTGTTATTGTCCATATATGTCCGTAACCACACCCCTAAAGTGTTATAACACAGTGACATAATGCATTTTAAATTATTTATAGAGGCCAGTAACCTAAAGCCATGTTTGTTTTTAACAAGTGCTTATAACTGTTTATAAAAGCTTATAAGCTCTTTTCAGAGGCAGAGAGTGAAGTGTAGTACATAAAGCCTTATAAAACTTTATAAATGCTCTTTACAAACTTTAGACATTCTGACTTAAACCAAGATGATTAAACTTCTGTGGATGTTTGAGTAAAGTTTAAATACGTTTACATTATAATGCATTATGTCACATTGTGTTATAAAGCCTTATGTCAAATTCATTTATTATCTTTTGCTTATTCCTCCACGAGGTGATGTTCCCAATGCCCATCCAGGGGAGAACGTCTCGGGCGCTGGGCAGTCACACCCAGGACAGGGTGCCAATCCATCGCTGGGTACACACACACACACACACACACACTATATGGGGCAATTTAGAGCATTTAATTTACGTTGAATCCATGTTTTTGAAATATGGGAGGAAACCGGAGAACCCGGAGGAAACCCACACAGACATGGGGAGGTCATGAAAACTAGACCTAGATTGGGATTCGAATTGGGAATCCCCAGCACTGAGAGGAGAACATATTAACCACTAAGCCACCTTAGTGGCTTTGTCAAATTGTTATAACAAATTATGATAAACATCTCTGTACATTAACAAAGGATTATGACAAATGTTATAATGCATTACAAATACCAGATTTATAGAAAGTGTGTGAACAGAGGAAATGCATTCAAATCTTTATTTTTAAACTTTGTTCTATTTGAAAATGCAAAATAATACTGAGCAGAGTAAACGAGTACAAAGCCAACGTAACGCAGTGAACTTAACCGTTGAGGTTCGAACCCTGTCGGTCAGACAGCGTGAGTGTGTGGGGTGTTTTAAATCTAAAGTGTGGATGTTTAAAAACTTTTGACCTGAAGTGTACACCTTGTGCCAAAGCCCTCCCTTTGAGACATTCTAGAAAGTGTTTTGTGTTTTTATTTTTTTTTTAATGTTGTGAATTTATCATTTGACACTTAGTGGTTAACATGTTCTCCTTTCCCCGCTGGGGATCCAGGTTCTCCCCGTGTCTGTGTGGGTTTAGTGAGTTATTTCTAAGTCTTGAAATTAATTTTTCTTTAAGAATGGAATATGGGTGCAACGATGACTTGGTTAACTCTACCTGATCGCTTTATAATAAAACGGGTAGCGCCGGTCCTCTAATCTGATTGGCTGAGCCGTTTGTCCAGTTCTGGCATTATTGACAATGACGCACACCGCTGAGAACTTCCCAATCGTATCAGTGTGTGATCTTCAATGTTTTCCCAATAGTTTTTTTAATGGCATTTTGGAGTTTGAGAAACTGGAATCCTGTTGTTTAGCAATCAGCGTTCACTTTAAAAAACCTGGACCAGATTGTGACGCAGCAGACAGAATTATTAACCAATTTGCTTTCAATCAATGCATTTATGAATTAACCTTTTGGTTTTTTTTTAGTGTGTTTGTAAGCATTTTCTAATTGCAATAAGACACTCGCTTTGTGTTATTGGGAAGAAATATGCACAATAATTTGCCCGCTTTTGCTTTGTTTGCTTTAATATGCTGCGGTGCCAACTCTGCTTTACTGCTGGTTTTCTATTTTAATTATCTTTAAAAAATGTATATGCCATGATTTGTGTTTGATGTTTACAGTGTTGGTTTTATTTACATGCACGTTCATGTGCACACAGATCAGAGATGTAAAGGCTTTGTTTTTGGGAAATGTGAATCAAAACGGTGGTTTTGTGTGTTGTTTATGTCTATACGTTTTAATGAGATGCGTGTACGGGTTTTATTTGAAATGGTTTTATTTAAATATAAATATGTGTACAAAGTTAACAAGCAACAAGAGCTCAAATAAGCAATTAAAAGATCACACAAAAAATTAGTGTTCATATCGTAGAAGCTCGAGTATGACAAGAAACTCAGGCTTAAGGAAAAAATTAAACCGCTGCAATAAAAATTGAGAAATAAATCAACTTTTTTTTTTTATGCATTCGTATTAGAAATGTATTTTACAGCTGCGCAGCTTACACACTGTACATTAAGGCTTATATAAAGTAGAAAAATAAAGACAGGCAATTTTTTTTTTTGAAATAACACTTTCATTCCGCCCCCCTCCCCCGATTGGGCCGACTCAGTCTGGCCCGAAGAAAAAAAAATGGCAGTACAGGAAACCCAGGATGGGGTCACATCGTATGCAGTGAAGAAACGCCTCACATGTGGAATGGTTATGGAAATTCTCGATACGTTCACATAGACACGTCATCTGCATGCAACGAACAGGAGGACACGTTCACCGGGAGCATCATGGTGCCATTTTGTAAACATCATTGATTGTGTGGGCATGGACAGCCACCGAGCCGCGGCACCTTGGATTTTACACTTGCTATCCACTGAATCCAAAACTAGTAACATGCCATACATTTTGGGGAACGGTGGGGAAAGAAAAGCTGCGGTGTCTCTTTCTGGGCTTCGTCTCTTTTTGCGATGCACAGTGTGCATTTCTCCGAGTCTTTGTTAATACTGGTCTTTGTTCAGAAGCACTAGTAGTCGACACATGAATGTGCTTACAATTCCTTCATCATGCCATAAATGTGTACGGTTCCTTTTTTGTTTTCTTGTTTAGTGTTTTTTTGATTGTGGCCCAGCATCGTTCTTCGTCTACTCGTGCTTGCATTCTCATTATCTCATCATCACGATGGCTTTTATTATCTGAGCAAGTAGACACAAAGTCCATGAGCGTGGACGAAGCGGCGTCCGTCCCCGGTCACACGTGAGTCTGCATGCGCTGCTGTGATGGCCTGCTGTAGTCGGATTGCTGTGAGGACGATGCGTACGAGAAGCGGGACGAGCCGGACACTTTGCTGGCCTGATCCGTTTGCTCGTAACTGTCCACTTTCTCAAAGGACGCTGGTTTGACGTAGCTGGTAAAGGCACGGCCGTAGGTGGCGGGCATATACAGCGGGTCGTGTGAGTACATGATGGGCGTCGTCTGCTGTTGGGTCTGAGGTTGGGGCTGTTGTGCCGGCGGGTCGTAGGTGGTGCGATTGGCCGGTGTCGTGGCGTAACGGTTCGAAAAATCGTACACACGAGGCTGAGTGGCCGTCTGGCTGTAGAGGGGGCCGGGGGATGGCAGCTGGCATGGGGTGTAGACCGGTCGCGAGTTCGTGGCAAATTCGGAGAAGTTTGTACGAGCGACGTGGCGGTCGTCATGCCCTCGGACGTTGTAGTAGCCGTTTGTGGGATCCTGAGTTTAAAAAAAAAAGAGTAAAAACAATTATTGTAAAAAATGCTTATAACTGAAATAGAAAATTGTATAGAAGTAAATACTTAAAAAAAAAAGGGGGACTTTTTTTTGCCTAATGAGCCTTAACAACTATTCCTCTGACGAGCAACACAACCACACAGGGGTCTTAATTGTGAGAACTGTGGCATGTTTGTGATAATCCCAAAGATACGACTGTGGCAGCGTTTAAATCAATGCAGTTAACAATAGTTTCACCTCCAATTATATATGACCTGTTCTTTTTTATATTCAGACAAGTCACAGGTTACATCCCAGATTTATTTATTCCTTTTTTGTTAATGAGCAAGTGAGGGAATACGAAAGCACGAGCGATTGACACACTTTCATTGTGTGATTATGTAGTATACACACAAACGCACAGCTCCAGGGTGCTCAGTAGGGGTCAGTCTAAATAATTTTGCTTATTAACCCATGCTGAGTCAAATGAAGATGAAAGAATGTTGAATTTTACAGTGTTCCTCTATCACTAACGTTGCGAAAGTTAGTCAAAGCTTCTGTACTGTAAACTTGTGTTCACTAAATATAAATTAATTTAGTAAAACAAATCAAAGTTATTAGAATTAACAAGACCAAGAAAACAGCTGAAGAAAAATGCATACATATGTACGTGGGTACATGGATGGCATTGTGGCGTAGTGATTAGCTTGGCCTCGCAGCGATTGGGATCCCAGAATTTTCCTGCATCCAGGTGGGTTTTTTCCCCCGGTTTTCCGGTTTCCTCCCACAGTTCAAAATATGGACTCAAGGTAAAGTTGACTGCTGTAAATTGCCCCCTATAGAGACTGTGTGAGTGAGTGTGTGCCCAGTGATAGCTTGGCATCCTGTCCTGGGTGTATCTACCCAGTGCTTAAAACGTTCTCCCCTTTATGGGCATGGGGAACCCCACCGTGACCCTGACCCCTACTATAGGACTGAGTGGAAGATAATGAATATTTGGGAACTCCTCCAAAGTAAGACTCTGCAGATTGGACGGTCTGCATTATTTGGTACTTTGTATCCATTTTTAAAGTCTTTTGTTGAAAAGCTAGTCGATCTTTTGCTAATGAAAGTCTTACCTTGATATCCGATCTCTCGTCATCCTCCTCCTCCAGCAGATCGCTGTGTTCGGTGCGTGATGTCCCGGGGGACTCGCTGCTGTTGGGAGCCTGAAAAACACAGATGGGTTATGCACATTTTTAGATTTTTTTTTTCTCCATTGCCATCCAAACACTTGCACGCTGCTGCATGCTAACTGCTATCCAGCTGAGCTCTCATTAGTATGCGCTTACCGCATGTGTAGCCAAGTGTGAACTCCGAAACAACCAAGACGCTAACAGATGTGACTTTTTCATAAAACAGACACGTTTCCAACTCTGTTAAAAAGCTACACTTTTGAGCTGGAAGCGTCTGGACATTTTCTGGAGCTAATTGACCAAATATTCCACGTTTGTGCCCCAAGTTCAGAGTATGTGCTTTTCGGTTCCAGTATGACAAGCTCTATGTACATCAAACAAATAACATATGGAAGTTCTTTGGTGGTCTGTCTCTGGGGTAAAATGTAACACTTACTTATTGCTCAGGGTTTTGCAAAAATCTTTGTGGGACCCTTAAAATCCTCTGACTTCAGTCAGTGCAAATTGCTACAGATAAAGTTCAAGGCTTTGCAAGATATTGGGAACCGTTATGGCGACAAACGGAAGGAACAGTGTCAAGTTTCATATCAAGGTGTCCGCATACTTTTAAACATGTAAACTGGGTTGCAGTTCTTCATACTGGTCAACATGCAAAGCTCCTCATTAACCTGAGAGTTCAAACACTTACCATCGGTTCCTTTACGTCCTCCTCTTCATCATTTCCACGAGCAGCATTGTGGTCACTGTGCACGATCTGAACACGGATGTCACTCTTGGACAGACGAGTTCCTTTATTGCCTACAAATGAACGAGAGCAGAGAGTTCAACATCAACATCAGAGTTGTGGTGTAGCTGAGGGGTTAGGGTGTTGGGCAACCAGTCTAAAGGTTCTGGGTTCGAGTCCACTGATGTTACCAATGTGAAAATAAAGTGATGCATGTGCATCTCTTAACTGACCCTTGGTGGCGTAGCGACAGCAGATGGATGCCAGGGTTATGACACAGACGATGAAGACGCAGCCCCCACCGACGGAGGCTCCAATGATCATCAGCAACGGCAGGGCCTCTTTAACACAAACGCACATCATGAACCCACATGTATTGATCTGCACCAGTGCACAATCATTTGGAAAAGAGAAACTGTGAGGTATGTTGCATGGTAATCTGGACCAGAAACTGTAGCAGTGCTACAGATACCGGCGCTGGGCAGATACACCCAGGACAGGGCGCCAATCTATCGCTGGGCACGCACACACTCACTATACAGGGCATTTTAGAGCATTCAATTCACTGAATCCATGTTTTTGGAATGTGGGAGGAAACCGGAGAAAACCCACAGGAACACGGGGAGGACATGGAAACTCCACCCAGATTGGGATTTAAACTGGGAACCCCCAGCGCTGAGAGGAGAACGTGCTAACCACTAAGCCCCCGTGCCTCCCAAAAAACAACTAGAAATATTTAAAACAATCAGGTAAATAAAAACAACACAGGAATCTCTTTAGTTAATGTTTTAAAAAGGTTCCTGCAAAGTTTTATTAAAAAACCGAACCCGTCTGAGCGTTCCTAATTCTTCCTCGCGATGTGAACGCCGTGAGATTCTTAAAGACTTCATCAATGATTTGGTTTTATCTCGGCCGCGTGGGCACAGTGTTCTCCAGACGATCCGCGCCTCCGGAAAGCTTTGCTTCTCAGCGGCCTCGCTGGCTGTCAGATCACGTTTCTCTGCATATAGAAATTCATCCAGCGTGGCACTGCCGAAACCTGTAGAGTTTTCTCTAATCTCTGCTGGAAGGGGACTAACCAGGCCTGACGTGCGGCGAGCCACCCGACGCTAATCTAATTAGAGATTGCAGGAGATACAGCGCGGCTCGGCGCCCCTCATGAGACCTTCCTTTTCTGTTTTCATGCAAATTGCAGACAAGAACCTCATTTCCAGCGTCTTCCATCACATATGACTCGACACTAAACACGGCCGTATTTAAACGCGTCCTGAGCCGACGGGCACGCGAGGCCGCTCTCCGCCGGACCGTATACGTGAGAGACCCCGGACGCCCTGAACCAAACGATTCCAGTCTGAAAATCTATATGTGCAACACGCTGCAGATGTTTTCATTAAGTGCTCTATCTGCTGATTAAATATTATTGACTCATAGAGGCATAATTAAGATAAACGCACAACCGTACAGCCGGCGTGGAGAGTGCAGGGGATTCACCCGTCACCGTTTAAATTGAGAAAAGATTCTTCAGGGTGTTGCCAAAAATAAATAAACCCCTTTCCATTAACCCACAGGCCTCGTCTGGCACGTCCAAATGATGTGCCAAAACTAAATGAGCTACGGTTCGGACGAGCGGGACGAGTTAAAACATCCACAGTTACATTTTGAAGCTAAAGACACAAAGAAACGATTGTGTACACGGTAAACATTAAGCATGTTCCGCTCCATACATCTGATCCGTTTGTCCTGCTGTGACATCACTGACAATAACACAAACCTCTGACGGCTACACATTCGTATCAATGCGCAAAATACAATACATTATTTTTCTGATGGTTTTTTCAAACTGCATTTGGTTATTTTTATTTGAAATTGTTAGAGAAACTGGAAACCCGTTACTCAGCGATCAGCGTTCCCTTTAAAAAACGGACTGGATCACGTCGCCAAACAGCAGATTATTAGTGATTTTGCTTTCGGTCAACGCATTTATGAATCAAACTTTGTTTTTTATTATTATTGCGTGTTTGTAAGCGTTTTATAAAAGCTATAAGACACTCGAGGTTGTGTATTATTGTAAATAAATCACAGGACAGAGGTGTAACTGTACTTCTGCCTAATTCCACCTCAAACTCACAATAATGCCACGCCCTCTCATGTCTTATCGCTTTGATACGTTTTTACTGCACGCAGGCCGTGAGTAATGTAAAAAGCTAAAACCTTTACCTTGTTCCTTGAGCATGAGGAGTGCCGTGCCGGTTCCAAAACGGTTCCACGCTGTGCAGTTGTACCTCAGCTGAAAATCCTGAGCCAGAGTTTCGGACAGTATAAGAGAGGACAGGACGCCACGGCCGCTATTGACGGTCTGCACTGAAAACCGTCCCGAGGTACCAGAGGACAGCATCATGTCCCCGAACGTCCAAACCTACGATGAGACAGCAGATGGTACGTACCAGTTAAAAAGTAGGAAGAGTCATACAACTTCATTATGTTGGAGAAAACACAGAGTGACCATAAAGCATGTCTTAAAAGTGTCCTGTAAAACATGTTTACACAGCGTTCTAATCACAGTTTCAACTACAATGATTTAAACGATTCCAAAATTGGAAAGTATTTGGACTGATTTGATGGTTTGGGAATGACAGCAACACCAAGTGGTAGGCCATGTAAAAAACGGAGTGGGGTCAGCAGATTCTGACGCACAGAATGCCAAGATGGCCCCAACTTTCTGCAGTCGATCACTACAGAACTCCAAACTTCATGTGGGCTTCAGATAAGCTCAAGAACGTTGTGCAGAGAGCTTCATGCAATGGGTTTGCTGGTCCAGCAGCTGCATCCAAACCATTACATCAAGTGCAATGCAAAGCGTTGGATGCAGTGGTGTAAAGCACGCCCCCACTGGACTCTAGAGCAGTGAAGACACGTTCTCTGGAGTGACCAATCGTGCTTCTCCATCTGGTAATCTGATCTGTCTGGGTTTCCAGGAGAACACTACTTGTCTGACTGCATTGTGCCAACTGTAAAGTTTAACATTAAATCTATCCTTTTGGACTGTGAGAGAAACCCGGAGAACCAGAATCCCCAGTGCCGAGAGGTGGACGTGCCAACCACTGCACCATCTTGCAGCTCCAGCTTCCTGCTGCGTTCACTTTGTCTCTTGAGTTCTTGCTCTACCGTGGGCCCTAATTCTTCTGTAAAGGCAGGCGGGTAACATGAACAACCACTGACCCGATGACCAGACCAGCAAAAATCAGAGGGTGGTTTTAGAGCTTCCGCTGTACATGTGTGTAATCACGTGATTAGCTTTACATTCAAACACTACAACCTCAACATTCTAACACGCGGATACAAACAGCTCGCTAGGTTTTGTGGTTGTTAGCGTCTTAACAAGTGCACGGGGGTGGGGGGGGGGGGGGAATC
>JAOUQT010026395.1:0-11585 GCA_025769995.1 Xyliphius kryptos
TTTTTCTCTTCTCCTACCTGCTTTTTTACTGGACAAACTCACCCTGTGGTGTTTTGATATTAATTAGAGCCTTTTCTTTCTTTTTTAGCATAAAGCTTTCACTTCTGCCGGGAGCACTCAGTCAGTTGTTCACATTATTTGTGCACGTGTGTCTGAAAGCAAACTGCTAAATGGGTTTTGTACATTTTGCCTAGAGACCACATCGACCATCACAGCAAACACACAAATTGACAGAAGGTAAAGAAGAAAGCAAGGCAGGACTGACACCAAGGTTACGATAAAGCTTATTCCTCCAGGGACAATGCACTCGTTACACTGAGACACACACGCATACTCGCACATATACACTCATGTTTATACACACGAGCACGGCTCACCCAGTCTGCCCTTAAATTAAAGCATTAGTAGCTGATCGATACTTGCGCAAGGTGTGCACCCCATAGCTCACGTTATGTCCGACATTGATCAACAAAGACTTTCAATAATGGATTGCAGTAATAGGCTGGAGTGAATGGTACAGATTTAATGAGGGATCAGGGCTGGTATTCAGGGCCAGCGATTTACTTTGGAGTCTATAATGCCAAGTTTTTGGCTTGTTTGCATTTAATTATATTGAATAATATATAAATAAGTAAAACATTTACAAGTCAGCATTTTAAAGCAAGCATTTTAAACAAGTGAGAATAAATTATTTATTCATTCTGTCATGTTGTAGAAAGCTAATATAGGGTATGATAAACTACCATCAAGGCTTTCAATCTGATGTATTTTAAAATATTGATTTTCTAACAGCGGCTGTCTTGGGACGATCATATATAGTTGACACAAACAGCATTTGATAGTTTGATTGATTTGATTGATTCTTTTCATTAATTCAGTATTAGGGCCAAAGCAGAACATGCAAGTTACAAGCGGCTACTTTGTTGGTTCAGTTTAAAAAAGCACAGTTAATAACGGGATTTTATTCTGAGCACAGCTTGTTTAAAGCCTCTTTAAACTTTCATCTCTGTCCTTTTCCTGGCATTGGCTTCAGTCTTAGTTTTATAATAACAAAGTAGTCGTGCAGATTTTATTATGATTAACATGTTGAAAGGAATCGGCTATTTTTTCAACCTAGGTCCAGTTTTTTTTGGTACTGTGATTTACTAGTGCCAAAAACTATTGAAATAGATCCAGTACTGAGATTAAAAAACTAGTGTTCCAGTTTCAAAATGGCTGTACATTGTAATTAATTTTATTGGAAAAAAAGACATCTGAGAAAGACTCAGACTGTTATAATAAACAGGATGTTCCACAGTTTCTAAAAATATTTACAGGTCTAAACTTAACATCTGTAATTTAGGACACGCGTAACATTATGAGATGGTCAATTATGTTAATGTGTGCATATTTTGTATGATTGCCAATATGAATAAAAAGTCATGATGTGATTGCTGAAAATAAACCGGTAAATGGTTGGACCACAATAGACAAAAAAAAAGGGTCAGTGTAATAAACCAAGTTTTGATTTTAAAGAATTTCTACAGGTTTTCAATCAAAATACTGTATATCTATTCCAAATATTACATTTATTTGAGAGCATTGCATGTAAATAGCAGCTAGGTGTTTTCTCAAAAAACTACCACTAAATTGAACTGAATAATTTAATAGTTAATAAATTGCAGAGAGAAAACTCTGTAGGCTCTCAAATGCATAACAGCAGTTCTTATTAAATAGTCAAATGAGTAGTGGGAAGAACACACTGACTATTAGTGGATTAAAAGGACTAGGCCACGAACAAAAACACAGATTTAACACTGGATTCATTTGCATAAAGCACTCGGTCGTTGCATTTAAGAGCTACAAGAGTGATCTGTGATTGATGTGCAGAGTGATGGGTAAAGTGTACAGGATAGAAAAGAGGCCTGCAATGTTGTATGGTTCATAGATGGGGGCTCTGCCAAAGGGCAGGAGAGTGAGCTGGAAGTGAGTGAGATGAAAATGTTGAAGTTTTCATTTGGAGTGAAGAGGATGCACAATATTAGAAAAGAGTTTATTAGATGGACAGAACAAGTAGGACATTTTGAAGACAATGTCAGGAAGGTAAGATTGGGGCAGTTCAATCATGTGCAGAAAAAAAAGTGGTTTACATCGATTTATATTGGTTTATGAATGTAGTGAGGGAGGACATGCAGGTGGTCCGGGTGCCAGACGAAAAAAAGTTCTAAAATAGGGCAATAGAGAATAATGATCTCGTGTGGTGACCCCTGAGCATTACTGGGTTCAGAGTTAAGGCGACTCAGATTGCCTACACAAAACTAAATTAAAATTATACTTAATATTGTAATCTGTTATCTTAAACATGAATACAAAAAATATATTTATAACAAATTATATTTTTATTTAACTACAGCTCATGGATTTATTAATTTCACAAAGTTTAGGAAATGAGCAAAAAGGCAAAAATTCTAAATGCTTAAAATATTGTTTTCTGTTGTTATATTGATGAAGGGTTGCACAGTAATGCAGTAATCAGCTTTCTTTAAGAAAAAAGACTAAAAAATAAATAAAAAAAGACAAAAAAAAAATTAGGGTTAATGTAATAAACCACCAACGTTTTTTATTTAAAGACTTTAAAGAAGATGTACAGGACTTTAGTCAGTAATCCATCTGGGTAACTGATGCATTTCACCCCAAGAGCACTGAAGCAGATTACAGCACCATCTCTAAACTCCAAGCACAACAAAAATGAGAATAAAAGGCTTTTTGGACACTTTTTTCAACTTTTAAGCTAACTGTCCTGCAATCACAGCAGCCTGATGACGGTGCTTTCTTAATTGTAACCAAAATAATAACCTCATTGTAAAACCAATTAGCCAAAATAAATTGACCAGATTTATTTGGCTGGTGGTAATCGGTGAACGTGTGGAATTCAGATATAATTATAGTTTTAAAAGCTCAGTGTTAACATAGCAAGTCAGTTTAGCTCACATTGAAAGCTGTACTTAGCTGAGCCTTATTTAGCACACACAAAAAAAAAATATTTACAGAATGGAATTTTGTCCAAGGTCCAAACATTTTCGAATTTCTATCATGATGAAATCTGCTAAATCATGTTCCCACTGTATTTTTGTACCCGCTTTGATCCAGTTTATTTAGGTTGCTCTCTTTCCTTTCCTCTTGTGAGAAGCAGGACAACAACAAAAAGGTCTAGGCCTGCTGTTTGTTCAGGATGGAGACAATGCGAAAAGAAAACAGGGGGTCCAAGACTGGAACGGATTCAGCTGTTCACATCTTGCTCAACCTCTCGCACAAATATAAACAGTACTGTTGAGGGGCTTTGGATCTAGATATCTAGAAATCCATGCAAAAATAGTACATCTCTGTATAGCAAAAATCCATTGGGAAACAGTGGGGAATCAAGGCTTAGACAAAACTATATCTGAGTCATAAAGCCACAGGGGAAATGTTCGATACCAGACTTCTATGAAACAGTGGCCCCCGAGTCTCCGCTCCACACTTCACACGTTCATTTGTCCGAACACTGCAAGCTGGCAATGGCTATTCTGGTTGACTGCTACCACAGATGTTTTACCTTGCAGCAAAAACATCAATGAGTCATATGGCTTCCACTAAAAACATCAGCAGCCTTCCTATCCATATGGTACACAAGCTGTCTGGCCCCAATATATGTTCTCTGATCATTAATGTTTAAGTATACTAAACATTTCAGTTAATTCTATTGTACCTAATTGTAATTATAGTAGTCATATTAAAACATGTTAAACGAATACTTTAATATTCTATATACGACATGGTGCTCACTTGTGTAATATATTTGAAAAGTACGGTATTAAATTAGACTATAAATATTAGAATTTGACAAAGTCATTAAAATAAAGCCAAGGCTATATTGTGGCTTTTATTTTAATGACTTTGTCAAATTCTAATATTTTGGTTTAAGAATCTAAATTAATTAAAGTAAACTATTTTGCCTACTGGGCGGCACGGTGGCTTAGTGGTTAGCACGTTTGCCTTTCAGCACTGGGGATTCCCGGTACAAATCCCGATCTGGTGGTGTTTCCATGTCCTCCCCGTGTCCGCGTTTCCTTCCACAGTCTAAAAACATGGATTCAAGGGATATTGAATGCTCTAAATTGCCCCGTATAGTGTGTGGATGTGTAAGTAAGTGTGTGCCCAGCGATGGATTGGCGCCCCGTCCTGGGTGTATCTGTCCAGCGCATGAGATTTCCTCTCCGAATAAACATGGGGAACCCAACAGCGACCCTAATAGAGGAATAAGCGGAAGATAATGTATAGATGTATGTATGTATAATGATGTATAGATGGATTTTTTTGCCTACTGTACTTACACACAGGGGATTTTGTCCTCCACATTTAACGCATCCGTGCAGTGAAACACACATATACACACACACTGGTTAAAGTGAGCACACGTACAAGGAGCGGTGGGCAGCCCGGTACACTGTACCATCGTAGAACAGGCTTAGACAGTATAAATGATACAGACGTATAGTATTTTATTGAGACACAAACATTATATTAAAACCATTTGCATAAATTAACTTCTTTTCTTGGCCTGACATGGTACTTGTTCATATATTCATACCTGCTGCTCTGATGAGTATCACTCTGATGAGTATAAAAGTTGTGTCCAATTTTGTGTTGTTACAAGTAAATTGGATTCTTTTACACCAATGATAACGTAAAAGGTCATTATCAACAAGTTCCTTTAGTACAGCCTCATATGTTTCTGTACCTTTGCAGTTACTCATCTTCAGTGTCATGTACAGAGTCCAATCCATGCTCCACCTTGCTTAAGTCACTCGCATGGTGACTTCACAATTTCTTACACTTAATCATTGTACACAACAGCTATTAAGACACAAGCATTACACCAACATGAGGTTTTGTGACATACTATCAGCAATTCACAACAGCAATCTACTCTTTGAAGAAGGTTTTTAACAAGATTTTAAAAGTGTGTTTTCGAAAATAGTTCCCAATCAGTCAGACGAGCATTTGATGAGAAATCCTAGAACTACTGTTCTAGATTATCCCCAAAGTTCTTCCAAAATCAACTCATCCAGCCATGCCATTATGGATCTTTATTTACACACTGAATTCAGAAAAGGCCTTTTCCCAAACTGCTTCCACAAAGTTGAAAGCATACAGCTGTTCAAAATGTATTGCAAAGTGCATTGATTTTATACACATATTGCACCGGACTGAATTAAGAACCTGATTTAAACAAATAATACTTTTGCCTATAGATGATAGGTTTGAATTTTAGGTTTAAGGTCGGCTCATTTTTGTTGTATGTGCAAAAAGCACTTTCCAACTCTACCCTTGTATTGCCTAGATTTATCTGAGGTGCACACTGGCATTAATAACGTTATGTATTAAGAATGAATTCTGAGAATTTGTGTTTTTATCCAAAATTGAGAAATGAGGACAAAAAAAAGTACTTTATAGAACATGGCCATTCATGTGAAAATTATTAATAATGCTTTAGTAGCCACTAAATGGCAAATTTAACTAGATTCAAATTATGATTGTCATTATGGAATGACTGACAAATACTATATGATAAAATAACGCTGTCATTCAGCACATTTATATTTCTGGACTAAAGGAGAGGAAAAACAGAGAACCTGGAGAAAACCCACCCAGACACGGAGAAAACAAGGAAACTCCACTCAGATCAGGATTCGAACCTGGATCCCCAGCACTGAGAGGCCAACGTGCTAACCACTAATCCACCCTTACATCAGATCTTACAATTAAAAGTCCATAACAAAATTTTATTTTTTTGGCCTGACAAGTTACCTGTTCATAGATTCATACTTGGTACACAAATATAATATCAATAAAATATCGTTTCAATTTTTGTCCTGTTCCACTTCTAGTAAATTGGTTCCTTGTACGGCAGACAGAATGTAAGAGGTCAGTATCAACAGGTTTCTTTGGCACAGCCTTAGATGTCACAGTACATTTGAAGTTAGTCACCTGAGAGTATTCTCTTCACTATCAGTGACCTGTGCAGAGATTAATCCATCCTCCACCTTGATTCATGGTCTCTGGTCTGCCAGCTTAGACCATTGCTTCAGCTCTGTGGCAGACATAGACAGTTGCAGCCTTTGCCAGCTTGGGTTTATTTGTGGCTTAACGCTGTCTCGCTCTTTGTCTGGCGCTTTTTGCAGTGATTCACATCTCACCCCAGTATTTAATTTTATCCTTTTAATTCTTGCATAAGTTTCAGCTACCAATACAAAGGTACTAATTACAAAAGTAAAAAAAATGTCTATGAAGACTGAGAACGTGAGGATTAAATACAGCCTTATTGAGTACTGTAAACACTCACTGTTACCAGGTAATAAAATAATAAAGAAATCAGTGATTAAGCTTAAATCTGGACACCACTGCATGGTCAGTGTGCTTATACAAAACAAATAATGTAATCTGATGACGCTGAAAAAAATGTTTCACATGCATTAAAGTAATCTGGGAAACTGTTGAGAAAAACCTGAGATTGCAATGTTGTGCAACAACTGAATGTTTTAAAGTTGTGAAGAAACGAGGCTTTTTATTACAAAATAGTTATTTAGGATGAAATGTATTTAAATATTTTTTCTATTTAATGAACCTGACTAGAATTTAGGCTACATGTGGGCTGACTGAGGTCAGAAATAATATCTGCTAAATAAAAGCAGAAGCTATTATTTTGTGCTGCTTTGTATTTTTTTTTTAAAAATACTAAATTATTACTAGTGGAATATATTACTGCACTATATTGGAGAATTTAATAACGTGAAAATTGAAAGGCAATAGTAGGTTTCATTTATATATTTATTTATTATCTTCCGCTTAATCCTCTTTTAGGGTCACGGTACTATTTCAGGCGCTGGCCAGATACACTCAGGACAGGGCGCCAATCTATCGCTGGCGCAACAGTGGTTTTGAGTTTACATATTATATATATTATATACCTCTGCTTTAATTGATGTGTATTGTTTTTAACTGTAAACTTATCTATCCATCAGAACTACCATGAATGTGCACGATGATATTTGTTTCACAGTAGGAAGTTGTGTAACTCAAAACAAATGACATCATATTGGGGCAAAACCGGTCAAGTTGTTAAGATTATACTCTTTCGCTCCATCTGGACTTCCCTGTTCATCCGTGTTCTGCATGTTTCTATTCAGTCATGTGGTTTCCTTAAGTGAATGTATTGACTGCTTTTCCTCTTGTTGGTTGGAATAAGATTTTGCTTTTGTTGTCTGTTTGGGCTATGGCTGTTCCCCGGTGTCTTCTGCATTAAAAGCCATATTTTATCTACATCAGGGGTTCTCAACTGGTCTCATATTTTCACGGTCATTAAGTCACAACCCACTTTTGAAGGATACAAACCAAACAAATGTCTTTTTAAAAAATGCATTTGCATGCAAAGGGAATTTAAGATCATTTTTAAAAATCCACATTTTAAAAAGACATTTGTTCAAATATAGGCGATGTTTATGTTTCACCATCTTGCCTCTGAACATCACAAATTTAATCGTGCATCTGATGTGTGCCTCTCTGGTAATCTGATGAGAAGTAATCCACCACACTCCGAACCAGTTGAGAATCCAACCCTCCAGTTGATCTGATCAGTCGCTGATCTAAATTATTTACCCTGGACTCAATTCTTTCCCTACGTGCAGGAGGCAGGTCTTTACAGACATAGATAAACTATAAGTATTAATTTGCAATTAGTCACTTTTGATCTGACAATTCCTATTCAAGTCTCTTGACTACGAATTACATTTGAATTTGATTTAAGGCTGTATACTATATGTGACTCAAATCAGATTGCACATGCGCACACAGCTATTAAAAGATCAGTTCTGAATCACAATAGTGTAGAGAATCAGATTTGCTAGTGTGAACATAACTTTAAAAATGAGGATGACCAGATTAGAGATCATGTGAGTTCTTGTTATGTACATGAACTTGTGCCAACATTTATAAGTCGGCAACAATGGAATGGAAAAACAACGGCCCAAACGCATGCATTTCGATAGAGCAAAAGCTGCCATCTGGCTTCTTTCTCTTCCCAACATGATCAAGTCCAGTTGACAAATTGTCATCTTCCTAAACCACAATATACTGCTTGCCGGTCAGTTTTGCCATGAGAAGGACATACTGTATTTAATATTGTTGAGAGCTAAACAACTGACTGTGAAATGCATTACTGTGTGCATGCCTGCCATGTTCAAACAGATGCATACAAAATAAAGATTATTTAAATGAATGTAAACCATCCAGATCGAAGCTGCACAATAAGACTGCTAAAATAAGAAAGTAGCCTCATACAAAATATTTATAACAATTATAAAGTGATTTAAAAAGTGGAGTGGGTGGCTCAGACAAAATTGAGATAAATTAGGTTATTTAAAAAAACTGTGATGAATTTAGAAACATAATAATTGCAGTAAGAAGAAGCAGCAACAGGAAACAAAGTCAGCAGTTATCAATGGCCATTAACACCAAATTCCACTTCCAAATCCTGATTTAATCTATTACAGAGGAAACAAAATCTGATACCAAGTTCAGATCTTTTTTTTATTTTAACTAAGTCATAAAGAACAGCATGCTGGTGAAGTGAGCAACACAGTGGCCTGAAATCCTGAAATCAATTATTGAGTATGCAGCCAGTCTTTATAAAGTCTGCGGTGTTCTCACAGTGTTCGTGTGTATTTATTTTGTAATGGCCAGATTTCTGTGCCAGTCAGCAGGGCCGTGGCAACCGGGGTGTGTGGGTGGTAGTGGGGCTCTATGTGGGCTTTTCAACACCCTTAATTTAGCTGCAATTAAATTCCATTCTCCACTTTTAAAAAGCTTCATACACCTCTGCGTGTCAAGTGAGTTAAAGAAAAATGGTGTTCATGTACATTTACTGTTGTGTGTCTGCCCTGTAGTTAAGTGGTTTGCCAACTATCACCCATAATTGCTAGACTCCCCTCCCCGTGACACAGTTTTGATAAGAGGCATCAAAAATGATTGGATGATAGTCTGCTGATGACATAAGTAGTAAGCGCTCTAGTCTTACAGAGTAAAAGCCAAAGATTCACATCTAAGAATACTAATCGGGTTCCTTTGTGCGATAATTTCACAACCATCAGTTATTCAGGAAGGCTGATTTGAATACTACTTATAGTATGTTGCACGGCTGTCTCTGGTGTTGCACTGTTGTTTCTTGTTGTCATTGTTTGCTGTGTATTTGCAATAATACTAAAGTGACAATAACAGCATCTGAAATTTTTTGAGGTCAAATATGATTTACATTATTTTGAAACAGGATCAGTTATTTGTTAATGGGTTCTTAACTATACCAGTGCATTTAATGCTGGATTCCCATTTTGTATGATCAAGTGCTCAACAACTCAAGTGAACCTCCACTTTCAGTACAAGGCCTTAACACTAACCAAGCTACTATATATATATACTATATATATATATTACCACCTGATGCTTTCACTTAACTTCACTGTGGTACGAATTCACTCTTCATATCTCTTATCCCTGCTAAATGGTGAAAGAAATCTCTTTGGCAATTTATGTAACGCTAGTATATTCACGCCACACCTTAAGGCACACCCTTTCCTCAAACTCTTGCTGTTATATTCTCTTTTTTTTTCTTTTTTTTTTTTTTCTTTTCAAAAAAGTGGGTGTGAGGTATTCAAATTGGACCAAAGTCATTATTTTATCATTACTGCAGTTCATCTTGTAAGTTACTGACAATCTGAAATGCAATGTTACATCGTTTGAAGAGCATAACAGAGGTTAGCTTTTTAGTGGTGAGGCATAAGGGAGTGTCAACATATTTATGGAATATAGATTTTTTTTCCCCCACACAAGTGCAATATATTTTTAATTAAATATATAACTTTTCACCAACTTTTAACTATCCTCTTTTTTTGTACATATTTAGAATTTTTCTACTTAATTATACTTTTTTCTTTGATCCTTTATCTATAGTACCTTATCTTTTTTTTTTGTTTTTATTCGTCTGTTCATTTGTAAAAACTGCACATGTCCCCCTGGAGTTTAGTCAAGTGATTCTGATACTGAATTAGTCAATGACTTGAAACGTCTCATGTTTTCTGTAGAAGTAAAAAAAAAAATCCTATTTTTTAAACACATGGCATTTAATAATGTATAACTTCATGGAATATAACTTTAAATGAATTCTGTAGATTAAATCTTACCTAGCCTGAGCCTCTTACCTACAAAAGATTGATATTTTGACATGTGAGCGACAGAACATGTAAAATGCCTGGAGGGCAAGGAAAATCACTCTGGCTGCTCTATAATGATTACATTAGTACTTGATTGACTTTAAACTTCTTATATTCTTCATGCTGTAATGTATTTTTTATTTTATTCATGTATTTTGCATATCCTGATGAGAGTAGATGGTACCTCAGCTTTCCAGAACTCATAGAATCAAACAGGGACAAACACCTTGACGAGATTACAAGTATATCGCAGGGCAAAAACACACACATCTGTCACAGAGTTAGTTAATGTTCTGGCATGGTTTTAGACTGTGGGGGGCAAAACATGAAGAATTGCAAAATCAAAAAAAAAAAAAAGCAGAAAATAAATAAGACCTTTAGCTCAAATATGTTTGTCTGGTTATATCTTTGGGCTTAGTGTGACTATGTGAACATCTTTGCTTTCAGCCCCATTCCCACTCCCAACAGTCAAAGCAGTGACAAGCAAATTGTGGCCTTTGTTTCAGAAGGGCATTGATTTATCAAAACCATTGTGAGTTTATTATTTGAAAAGTTTGGGAAATGTTTCTTTTTTTGCCCATGAGAACAAATAAACACAATGAACACTAACATTTTTCCCATTGATACTTTTGCCCCTGACAATCCAAAGTGATTACTGTTTTTCACGCAATGTAGTAAACACGTTATCAGTAAGAGTCTGTGTCCCTAACTGATCTGAATATTACTTCCTGTGTTTCCCTTTGTAGACAGCTGCTCGGACATAAATAGTCTAAAATGTAATTAACAGACGATAAAACTCCACAGGCGTACAATTACACTGCCTGAGCCTCGAATTAATGGAGGAAATGACAATGGGAAAAGCAAATGCAGCTCTTGTATACTTTACTGTCAGCCTCTCGGTAATGCTGTAATATGGCCTAAAGTGGGTCGTACGTTCAGCTTTAGATATTTGTAGAGGAATCAGTCTTTTAGGCATTGCTTTCTTACAATGATGAGAAAATCAAACTTAGTTTTCTTTTATTTACTCGAATTTGTTTTAGTGTGATAAAAGATGGCACAATCCAAAATGTGGCGAGATACATAAATATTTACATGATCATATGAAGTGCAAACCCCATTTTCCCCAAAGATTATCTAAAGATTCAATAAAAATCTGTAAATGGTCATTTACTTTAATGTTTACTGAACAGACAAAAGCACAAAGAAAAAATTTTCACATTAATGCTGGGCGGATACACACAGGACAGGCACCACACTATCACTGAGCGCACACACACACACACACACACACACACACACACA
>JAOUQT010026403.1:0-11585 GCA_025769995.1 Xyliphius kryptos
TCTTCACCACATTTCCTCTCAGCCATACTAGTTTCTTTCTTGCGCTCTCTCATATACACACAATCGCACAGTGGGGAGCTGCTCTCACTCCCCAGGACCGTACTTACAGAAGATGTCTTGCTTCTGCTCATAGGTCATCATAGTACTTTGTTCAAGGTGTGTGTGTGTGTGTGTTTGTGTTTGGGTAAAATTGGTGCCAACAAGAACAGAGCAGAAGGATGTATGAGACTGAGCAGTGCCAGAGGGATTTCTGTTGCTTATGCACTATTCATGATAGTGCCAAGTGACAAAAACATGAAAAAGTAGACATAGCAGATGCTCTTTTGTCCTCTTTGCTCTCTGCTATACTGTAGTACTCAACACTTCAAAGAGAAAAAAAATGACAAAGCAAGAGAGGACAACTACAAACAATACGACATATTTGGTAAGTGCTTTATAATGATCAGTGTCACACGGAATCCAAACCGTCTGACTGGGAACACTGGGAGCAATAATATACTCCCAATAATAGTATGCCTCTTCATGACACATCATTTTTCTACAAAGTTAAGGCAAAGTTTATCCACACCCCAGTATAATAAGACTGCCCCACTGTTTTATAAGTGCTTTCCGTACAAGAATGGAAAAACATTTTGTCCGCAGCAGTGTGTATAGATTTACTGTATAGACAACTTCAAGAAAGATCGCCAGACTCCTATTCATATCCAAAACAGATAATTACAGAGTGCAAATGAACAGATTTTGTTGAATAGAAAGAGGCCATACAATGATGAAGTCACGTGTGATAAAGAGCTGAATTTAGAATACAAATGCTTTCATAAGGAACATGTTTAAATACAAGTCTATTCAAAAGAAGGAAAATGATGTTTTTTTTCCTTTTCTACAATTTGATACAATTCATTCTATAGCCAGACTATGGATAATGGGGCAATGGGAGAAAACTTGAGATCCCAAATAAAACCCATAAATAGGATTGAACCAGGAATCTTTTAATGGCTGATTTAATTACCCTATTATCAAAAGAAAAGAATCTTTTTAAGAGTAATAAATACCGGACCATGATTTTATTTATCCATGAAAATGCCAGTAAATACAAAATAAGACAGAATGAGACATGGCAAATATTTGCCAATATCTTGACCAAGAGGTTAAGATGTGCAAAACGTTTGCAGGTCCAAAACACTGACATGGATGAATATAAATGAACAGCTGCTCTCTCATTTCACTGTTACTTTTTTGTGTTAATAAACTGCCACAGTAACATCCTGTGTTTGAACGCCAGTGAAGTTTGACCACAATGACAGCTGTTTGAAGTGAATAACAAAAAATATGGTTTATTCCACCCTGAAAGGTATGCCTTTTTCCACTCTTCCACTAGACTGTTAACCTCCAGCCCTCCTGTCGATTCAGGTCAGTGAACACCAATGTACAGCTACTTAATATGCTCAGAGTGCAGACTGATGCAAGCCTCTATCTGTTCTTTCTCTCTCTGTCAACTGATCGCATCCCTCTATAGTCGTATTCTCTCTCTCTCTCTATGTAACCAAGGTATGTTTATGCGAGTTTGTATGTGGAAGTCAAAAAAATCTTCGCTGTCAGCCTGTGGATATAATTATACAGTATCTTTAGAGAAATATGAATTACTTCGACAAATTCATTCATGAGACTTACTGTACATAAAATATGACTGCAAATTTCACAAGACTGACAACAATAAAAACGCAGAGATAACATGATGGTTAGTGCTTATGGCCTCATCAGTACCACGCATACATCTTTTCTATTACAACACATTTTGTGTTTGGATATTAGCACTAGGACATCTGCATCAGCCTAGCCAAAATTTATCGTTATTGTATTTGTAGGTTTAGTGTTGGACCATTTCTCAAAGTGAAGGCATAAAAGAAAGAACGCACAATTGCTTACTGTCTTGCAAAACAAATGAGGTTTTACTTTCCTTTGTACCCATTTCATTCGGCTGTCCTATTTTTTAACACCGTCACAAGACTGATGTGCTTGGTGTAACGGTTTGCAAAAAAGGTGTTAAGGCTGAAATAAGAGGGAGATAACAACAAAAAATATATAAAAATAACAACTATTTTAAACGAATTAACATGACATGTTGTTAAAATTGCAATGTAGTACATGACATTTCTGAAAGACCAGCAATTTCAAACAAAGCTATATGAAAGAATGCTTATCTTGCAGAAATACATAAAAATGTTAAAGCAGGTTAAAAATATCTTGAATACGAGATACCAGCAAGAGCCATAATATTTTTTGGGCACTCCAAATGTAAAAAGCATGCCATTCAGTGCCTTATATTTAAATTCAGACATCTGGAATGGACAGAAGGCAGTGGAACATCGGAGATCGATTGAATACATAATAGAATATAAAAGATGTATGCTGTAGACAAGTATGCATATTTCAGTAAGACAATGCATGGCTTTATTTTACACACGTTACAACAGTGTGGCTTTGTAAACATAGAGTGCATGTGCTTGACTGGTCTGCATGCAGTCCGGATACAGACCAAAAAAGAATCAGACAATGTTGGCCGGGGCTCTTAAGGAACAACGAGCAAACAACCACTTGCAAAAGTGCAAATGTTACATTTACGCCGCCAATTCCAGAATAATTGCATAATATCATTTAAAGAAATAGTGATGTGATGGTAAACAATTTCTGAGAGTGTTCCGGGCATCAGTTTATGAATGTGTTTAAAATTACAAATACAATTTTCATCTTAGAAATCTCTAAAGTAATGTTTCTTGTCCTTTTGTCTGCTAAACAATCAATAAACTATTTACAAATTTTAGTTTCATTAGATTTTTTAGAAAGTGCTCGAATGTATTGTATTATGTTTGTATTTAAGGTATTGTCACTGAATTTTAAATATTGGGAATAACACAATTAGGAAAACAAAGACAAGTCTCCAGGTCCAGAGCTACAGTAATGGAAGAGTAAGCAAGAATATTTTGTATCCTAATTCCAGAGAAATATCTTCCACTGCCTAAAGCACTGCCAGAGTGTGAAGACTAAAACACCCTCCCAAAGTCACGGTTAATATGTTTAATATTGTGTCCAATCTTTTGATAAAATTACAGAACTCATAATATTGTATTCATATTGTCTAAATTAGTCTGATGTGAGGTCTGTGTTTCTGACCAGGACGTGTTTCTGGTTTGTTATGCTGGTCTAATATTGTTCTAACATTAAAAATCTGAAGTCCAGAAACTTAATTAACATCCTTCACAGGTTAATTAAGCTGGACGGGTTTCTTGTTTAAGAGGTTCGCTAAGGACCAATTGTATTTTGTAGTATGCACTTTTGGAAGAATACATTATTCTCTCGTGATTATCGCTTAATATTGGTAATATTATTGGTCAATAAATAATTCCCAAGTGAATACCAGAGCAAATTTCCCTATCCAGAAATAAATAGGAATACATACTGCATACTGAACACATTTCATTGTCAGACAAGTTGCTTGACCATCTCAATATTAGATTAAAACAACAAAAAATACTTACCCAGTGTTCAAGCTGAAAAACCGATGCTAAAATTATTGAAATAATAATAATTGATATTTTATTGTTCCCCATTTTATTGTTCTCTGCATTTAGCCCATCCAGAGGTGAACATCTGGAGCAGTGTGCTGCCCTATTGAGATGCACAGATGGTTGGTCAACGGCACTTTAGCAACGACTTGCCTAAAGTGGAGTTCAAACCAGCAATCTCTTGGGCCCCAGCCCTTTACCCTATCCATTAAGCCACAGCTGACCCCATAGTAGCACCAGCAATTTTACCACCAGCAACAATTTTACAGTAAATTACTACAAACTCTACCCCACATGTAGAGCTCCATATCTACAGGTGATGGTTATAAAGTGAACTTGTAAATTAAATACATTTGTTACACACAGACTGATATATTTCTTTGGTCCCCAGACCTTAACCCTATCCATTAAGCCACGACTGACCCCCAAACTTTGGATCTAGTGTGAAGTTTCCACAGTCACTGATGTTTTCTGAGGTCCAAGTTCAATGCAACCGTCTACCAGGAAGTTTTAGCACACCTCATGCTTAATGCTGCTGACCAACTTTTGGGAGATGCTGAATTAATTTTCCAACAGGACTTGGCACCTGCACACTGTGCCAAAGCTACAAGTACCTGGTTTATGGACCATGGTATTCCTGTTATAAATTGACCTGCAAACTCACCTGACCTTAACGCTATATAAAATGCAGAAGAGCTGAAGGCCACTATCAGAGCAACCTTGGCTTTCAGAACACCTGAGCAGTGCCCCAGACTAACCAACTTCATGTCACACAGCATTGCTGCAGTAATTCGAGCAAAAGGAGCCCTAACTAAGCATTGAGTGCTGTACATGCTGATCTGTTCCCGGTTCATAATTTTTAGTTGGCCAACATTTCTAAAAATCCTTTATTTGTCTTGGTCTAAAGTAATATTCTAATTTTCTGAGATAGTGAATTTGGGTTCTTTATTATCTGTCACTTATAAACATCAAATTAAAAGAAATAAACACTTGAAATGTATCAGTCTTTGTGTAAGGAATGTATATAATATACAAATTTCACTTTTTGAATGGAAAAATTAAACGTTTTCCTTATATTATATTTTTATGACTAGCACCTGTACGTGGGACCAGATCATCTTTTACAGAGACCACCATGTTCCACTGCTACAATTACTAATTCCAGTAATTCCAGCACATGCTAAATGCAAGTCATTCAGAATGTGGAACATTTCCCCCCTGTGCAGAGAGTGCAGTGCTGATTCACAGCCAAGCTGACAGTTTAACATTGTAATGTGAAAGGTGCTCTCTTGAGCAAGTGTGTTCGTTCAGTGCTCTGTGAAATAAAATGGCTGCATTCCAACAGTCAAAACATTGTGCACTTCTCCTTAGATATTTCATACCTAAGAAATTTATGAAAGAGAAATTTAAAACCAAAAAAAAAAAAAACAACTGATAGGAGAATTTGTGAATATGCAAAAAACTCATCGGAGAGACTTTGTCTAGCGCCAATATAGACCATAAGGTTTTGGTCAGGCTAGAAAATATAAATGTGAACAACGCAGTTAAAAAATATTATTTTGCTACCAAGGTTCGAATTATTTGAAACAATAAAAAGGAACACAGGCTAGCAAACACAAAATTAATTGCTTTTTTTGTACTACAGAGCACATTTCCTCATGATCACACTCCTGTCCACTTATATTTAATCAACAAGAACTACAATTTATAGTTCTTTACTTACATACTTAAGTTTCAGAATTTCTAAAAAAAAACATCATATGGCTAAAAAAATCTAACTGTACTGTACTGAACTGTATTGAACTGTATTGAACTGATAAATTTGGAATTAGATGACTGCAACACTTTCCTAAAAGGATAGGCATGTTTACCACACTCTGTTAAACTTGTGTTCCTATTATCAACCCTTAATAAGCATTTGGGAACTGAGGACACTAATTGTCACTAATTGAAGCTTTGTAAGTGTAATTATTTCCTGTAAAATAATATAAAAGTCTGTGGTCTCCATTGTAATATTTTGTACTTCATAATGCGCCACACATTTTCAAAGGCAGACGGGTCTGTCTTAGTCAGTCTATCTTGTCTTTGTTGTGTATTCAATTGAACATGGGTTGAAAGGGATTCAAACCATTGTATATTGTTTTTATTTATGCTTTACACAACGTCCCAACTTCTTTGGAATTGGAATTGTAACATAATAAACATTTAGTCATTTAAAACATGACATAAATATATTTTATGAATAAACTAAAATTACAAACATCAGTCAATTCAAACATTACTCTGCATTTTCCTGTGAGCTCTAGAACACAAATCTGACCGAAGATGCCACTAACCAAACAATTGTTCTCATTTGAATGTCTTCTGCAGCTTGGTCCTGTCTACGTGCCTGCATGCCCCTTCTGATGGTATTTTGAAGGGTTCAGTAATGTGAGTCTATTAGCAAATCTCAGGAAAATCTGACCAACCATATTTATCATTTTCACTATGGCGAAGGCATATAGCTGTCTAACCTTTCTTAACCTTCTGAGGAAGATGTATAAAAATAGCATCACTGTCTATGTATATGCTAGATTAACTGTCACAGTGCTGCTGTTAGTTAGCAGTAGGGGGTTGTGACCTACCATGTTTGTCTATGAAAGTATGTCTACTTGCGTCTGATTGTGTGTGCATGTTAGCACAGCGGCGTGTATCTTGGAGTCATGGCCACCACGAAGGCACGCTCCACTATGAATGTTTTGCACCTGAATTCCATTTACGCCTTATTAGTTAGTCTATTTTGAAATCCGAGGCAGAGATGTAGTTCAGTGCATATTCATTCATTCATTGTGTGTCGATGACTGTGTGTGCATATGCGTGTGTGTGTGTATGGCTTCCTGTTTTGATTGTTTAGTGTCTTTTATTATTTAATGTGTTTTTCGTCTTTTCACAGCTGCTGGTTTCCGAAGACATTCACAGTGTTAGCGGATTGGAACCAGCAGCCCCCTGATCCTGCCTCCTTATGTGCCACAGTCCGCACCCAAGTACTTCACAGACTGTTATTTTGTTATTTTTGTCCCTGTCTTTCATGATTTTTGTAAAAGTAAAACGTAATGTGCATACTTTCTGCAAGATGCTCTATAAGGACTGGCTAGCAGTTAGCTTGCAGCATCGGAAGCTCTAATAGACATTTGATTTTGGGATTTACTTAATGCTATGGCATAATATATGCATACGGAATAAGAAAACCTACATTTTTCAATTGCTGTACTAAACAGGAAAACTAGAAAAGTAGAATAAATAGAAAAATGTTGGTGTTCTCCTACGTCTGTATGATTTGGTTTACATTTGTAATGTTGGCTTGATGACATTTTGAAGTAAGGTGCAGACGTTGTACCCACTGCTAAATATAAATTATAATGACTAAAAACTTAAAATGGTGCTGCCAAAAGGAAATAATTGACGACATTATCTCTTTTTCTTTCAATACAGTACGTTAAAGCACCTTTCCTTTCCTTACTATTGAAAGAATTCAACCAGCTTCTATCACAATTTTCACAACTCCTATCCTAATTATACTTCATTGGCTTTCAATTAAATACCGGATAAACTGCTACTACTCATGTATCAAGCTCTAAATGGTCTCGCGCCACAATTCTCTATGTAAACTAGTAATATTTTATGATCCACATCGCCTACTCCTACTGCGTTCAAAATGTGCAGGCTGCTTGCAGGTTCCTAGAATAATGAAAGCTAGAGTGGGTGGCAGAACCTTCCCTTACAAAGCTCCCCAAATATAGAACGGTCTTCCAATTAATGTTTGGGACTCACACACAGTCTCAATGTTTAAGTCTAAACATATTTGTCTAGTCAAGCATTCTGCTTATAGCTTTAGGTCCTCTTAGGTAAAGGTGCAGGTCAGTTGCGTTATGGTCACTAGATTGTTGGTAAACTGTGATATTTGGACTTCCTTATATCTCAGGGAGCCCTCATACTTGTTGTTACCTCTGGATCTGATTTTAACTATGCTGCTCTTGCTAGTTCATCACAATGATCATGTCTAATCAGTTCTTTCTCTGTGAATTCTGTGAGGTACATATACTACCACACAAAGTGCCAAGTCAATCTCATCTCGGATACCCGCCTGACACACCTTGATGGTAAAGTCTACAAACTCCTATACAGACTATTTAGTTTGTTAATCTGTTATAACCAGATGAGGATCTCAAAGTCTTTTCTCTTATCATCTCAGAGTTTTTCCTTGCCACTGTCGCCATCCGGCTTGTTCACTGGTGGAAAAAAATGAACCTTATTTAAATGTAATATTATATACTGTATATCATTTCAGTAATTCTGTTGTGACAATCTTGTAAAAAGCGCTATATGAATTCAAATGAATTGAATTAACTTTAAATACTACGGGATTGTTTCACACACTGTGTAAAACTAGAATTATAGCATTAATCACAGTAGTCAATGATCAATCTAGTCTCTAACTATATTTTCTTTTAAATAACCTCCTAAGTGATTTACTTCCTTCTCAGAACCGATATCAGTGCTAACTAAGCATTTCTTATATCACATAGCTGGCACTATGTCTCTAAACAGATAGAGTATCTATGGGGTATTGTGAAGAGGAAGATGAAAGGCACCAGACTCAACAATGCAGAAGAACTGATGGCTGCTATTAAAACAACCTGGAATTCCATAACACCTCAGTAGTGCCACAGTCAGATTGCCTCTATGCCATGCCACAGTGAGGCAGAAATTTATGCAGAAGGAGCCCTGACCAAGTATTGAGTGCATTTACTGTACATACTTTTCAGTAGGACAATATTTCTGCATTAAAATATTTTTTCAGTTGGTCTTATATAATATTCTAATTTTCTGAGATAAAGATATTGAGTTTTATGGTCTGTAAGCAATAATCATCAACATTAACAGAAATAAACACTTGAAATAGATCACTGTGTTTGTAATAAATCTATATCAATAAATTAACTTTTTGTTAATATTTTCATTTATTGAGATACACCTGTATACACATACATAAGTATGTGCTGAGTAGCCTATATAGCACCAGGTGTTAGTGCCCAAGGTCACTTCAGCCAAATCTCAAATTAACGGTACTGGCTAATTCCTTAATTTGTTTAAAAATAATTGTAGGATCAGGAAAAATCAGCTCCAGGATCACCTTTTAATTCTTAGTTCAATTGTTAGAGAAACTATGTGATATTACGTCACATCAAGGAAAGTTAATAGTAATCAGTAAATTGCATCATGTACAAAACAATTAATGTGCCTTATTCAGGATAATGGTATTTTTCTCCTGTTGTGAAGGCTAATCTTAGTGTATTATCTAAAAAATTACATTACATTACATTACAGTACATTGTTTTTCAGTGTACCCCAGTCTTTTTATTTTAGCTTTTTTGGTGTCAATAGTAAAGCTAAACCTAAATTTGCATAATTTCAGAAAAAGTCATCATCGATAGCTTTTTTAACACAAAGTTGATGGATCAGGAAGGAGACACAAGACACATGAAAAATAACAGTTTAAAAAGACAAGACAGATGCAGCCAATAGAAAGTGTGGCGGTAGATATGAAATCAATTTTGACAATGTTTATTATTTCAACCATATTGCAATAAAAATGGGAATGAACAATTAGGACTATCTCTGCATATACAAAAAATAATATATTTGTCACCCCATCAAATCTGCACACCACCATCATGCCCCCTAAAAAATTTTCTCTACATTTGCCCTTGGCAGTTATGAAATGAAGTTAAACACAGCTATGATTCTAGATATAGCAGTTTAATTTATTCCTGTCACACTGTTAGCATAAATGCAAAAAAGTACCTTGAAAGACTAAGGTAACGTTAACAATATGTATTATGTACATCTCTCTCTCTCCCCCTCACTTTCTCTCTCAGTAAAAATTAGTTAAAAGGCTTCTTTATAGCCATGACAAATATTAGCATTAACTACAGAAAGAATTAAATAGAAATGTCAGTTCATTCCAGTACAGCTACAGAGAAGCAGCAGGAAAAATAAATGTGTTCCCAATAGTCACATTTTTTTCTATCAGAGCTTCCACTGCAGCTGTAGACCAGCAAGCTTTCTACATTATCATTAGATAAGGCTTATGGTCCCACCATCTATATGCAATTAAAGCTGTTTCTGGTAAATTTAAAGTCTGGGGTAAATGAGAGAGAGAGAGACGATCAACTGGGGATGGAATACCTATAAAGCAGCTGCTTTAACCTCAATATAGCTAAGCATACTTGTGAGAAGTGAGTATTTATCCTTTTGTCACTGTGGAACAAGCTTTGATCACATATTATGTCTGATGAAGATGGTGGCAAAAGAAGAGTACAGGGAATTGCAATCCTTATTGGTTAATTGAAGAAATAGCACTGCATAAATACTGCTGCTACTGGACTTCTTAATTAATTACTTTGAAAGATTAAAGAAAAACAGTGTCACTTGTTGTATTGGCCTAATCAATCAGAGACTAATAATTAGATCCAGGATCACGTAAGTGGAACCACATTGAGCTACCTTGGCACTGGACCGCTTCTAGAGTGATTCACACTCTATTAGGTTTCTCTATAAGCAGAGGAGGGCTGTGCATTTTGTAACTAGACCTTGAGTGGTAAATGAATCCACTTAATATGTGCGTATAAAAAAGCACCTGATGTATTGAGATTCTTGGAGGATGAAGGCAATAGTGTGGAAGGAAGTGATTATTTCAAAGAAGTAGCAAAGAACAGAGGTCACATTGATACCAAAAGAGAAGAAGTCTAAGATCATTAAGGATTTCTGTCAAATAAGCTTAATAGATTTTCTTTAGTGTGGAATGTACTGTATGGTTCTGGCTAAGGGAACATGTAAAGCTACAACATATTATACAAAACTAGAATTTTCATGTAGGTGTGTTGGTCAGATGTCCAGTAGACCTACCATCCATCCATACAAAATCTAATACTACAACAGAACTTCTTTACACAGCAATAACAACCAGAGCCTACCTCCGGACAATATTTGAACAATACAGGCTACAGAAAAGCAGAATCTTGTTCAAACTCTAAAAACTCCCTCACTGATATCACTGTAGAAAAAAAATTCAATGTTTTTCATTTTGTTGAGACTAGTATCTCATTATCTTTGTACCTCATACGTGTCTTCTTTATTCTTGAAATTCATTAAGAATCAAATAGTCTCTAATATTGTAAATGGGAAAATGGTGAGATATCAAGTGTTGCATTGTCCTGGCACCTTATTGGTGTAAATATCTTCCCAGCATTTCCTTGCATAAAATATAAATGCACTTTATAATGGTTAATAGAATTCCAAATGTTGTCTAAAATGGGATAAATTCGGCAAGCAAACAGTTGCATCTGCACAGAAAATTACATAAGAAATTCACAAGAAAAATAGGGAAAGACACCATATGTAAATAATATTTCTGCATGTTTTATTTGTTATTGACAATCTCAACAAGTTCTGCTCCCTAAACAGATTCATGGAGGAGTGAAAACAAATGTTGTCGCATCTACATAATTGAGCATCCAATATAAAACAGTGGAATAATAGTGCATAATAACTGCAAAATAGAATCCTGTAGATTTATGTTCATTTTGTAGTAAAAAAAACCTGTTTACCATCTTTATTCAAATGCTTTTCTTAGTGAGGATGTGATGATACATTTGAAAACAAATTTGCCACTGCTATGTAATATTTTAAGATAACTCAGTTTTTTATATTAATAAACTCCCTGATTATTAAAATCATATATAGGGGTTAGACAATGAAACTGAAACACCTGGTTTCAGAGCACAATAATTTATTAGTATGGTGTAGGAACTCCCTTTGATACAGCGTCAATTCGTCTTGGGAATGACACAGTGCACAGTGGTCAGAGGGATTGTAAGCCATTCTTCTTTCAGGATAGTGGCCAGGTCACTACGTGATCCTGGTGGAGAAAAACGTGAGTGACTTGCTCCTCCAAAACACCCCAAAGTGGCTCTTGATACA
>JAOUQT010026413.1:0-11584 GCA_025769995.1 Xyliphius kryptos
AACCCAGTGGTAGGTACTCATGGTGCCAAGTGTCATCTTTGTAGGAAATCTGGAAAACCAAACGACGACATGGTAGGGAATCATGATGCCAAATTTTAGCCTTGCAGGCACCTGAGAAGTGGAAGAATTAGTGATGCGTGAGTGAGTCAGTAAGGGCTTTTGCATTTATAGGTAAAGACGACTTTTAAAACATTGCAACAGAGTTTACTACAAACAGCAGGCAGCTAACAGGTCAAAAATACCTTCATCAGGCAATAAAGAGCTAGTAAACTGAAAGTTAGTAAATAAACAAAATCTTTAGATATTTAGTTACTGATTCACTGATTGTCTGTTTGATCTACCAGGTTTTGTAGCTCACCTCAGAACTGAAAAAAGACAAGAACATTGTAATTATCATCATACAGTTTTCTTCTTGGTGTCCTTTAACAGCTCATCATTTTGGAGTCTGACTGTTTGAGGTTGTGAACAGTTGTCTTTTATACAGATACAGGGTCAAAAAGGTGCCATTAATACAGGTAACGAGTGTCGGACAAAAAAAAAATCTTACTTGTTTGTCAGTGACCATATACACCATAATTTACAAATAAATTCCTTAAAAATCCTACAATGTGATTTCCTGGATTTTCCACCTCATTTTGAGGCGTTGAAGTTATCCATGTTTAAAATTACAGACCTCCTAATCTTTAATTAAACATACTGTAAAAAAAGTAGTCATATTGTCAATAATCATACATTGATATTGGTTTTATTAATGAAAAAGATGTATGGAAGTTGGTAGTTTTGTGTTTCTCTTTGATTCCTTGACATGCTGCAGCTGGAGTGGAGTTTGATTGCACTCTGCATAGCAACCTTAACCAGATGTCCTCCATCATTACTTTTCTCTGTTTTTACAGGATGTGTGTTCCAGTAAGAGAGTTTGCTAGAGCATGTCACTGATTGTCTTTGCGTTGGTGGTGCGGATCAGAGATGGGCTTCCTCTGTCTGCCTCCACAGACTTCCATCATAGCAGTGAGCTGCAAGAAAGAAAACAGCAGCTCAGAACCATTTCAAATTCACTTCATTCATTTCCAGAAAGAGGGATCATCATGGGTCAAAAGCTTCATATCTAGTAAGTAACAAGAACATTGTTTTTTTCTCAACTTGTTTCATTTCTTTTTTTTTCAACTTTTTAAAAAAGTTTAAGGCTTGTCCTTTAAAACAAATACCTTGAGGAAAATTGTGTTGTAAGATAAAAGATGGGCAAATAATTGGCACTGCCACTGAATGATTTTTTTTTTTTTTTAAACATCCATATTTGCAGCTTCCTTGTGTCTGAAGGTGTAGCCTACCTGAGTGTGTGTAGTGTTCCTGCTGCATTGGCTTTCTGTTTCTTGGATGACCTTCACTGGGAATTCACAAGCAGGTTTAACACCTCAGCAATCGCCCAAGCAGCCCGACCGTACCTATTCCTCGAGTTCGGTTAGTGTAATGAAGTGTCTGTTGTTCCATGGTAAACATAACCTTCAATATAATTGAGTTTACTCTTGTAGCAGCACTTTGGCAAAGGCAATTTTTCATTCTGCATTACTGTGTGGAGTTTCTATAGAGATGACGGGATGAGGACCCCCTCAGCCTCCGATGCTAACAGAACTAAACATCTTTGACAAAAATTGAAATGCTGACCTCTTGACTTCATACACACACTTTAAAAATCCTCATTATAGATTTTTCATTCATTCATTATTTTTCGCTCAAGTCTTTATAAGGGCCGTGAGGACTTCCCCATGCCCATCCAGGGGAGAAGGACTTGGGCGCCCGGCAGATACACCCAGGACAGGGTACCAAATTATCACTGGGCACACACTCAGTTACACAGCCACACACACAAAAACACACAATATGGGAGCATTTAATTTACGTTGAATCCATGTTTTTGGAATGTGGACGGGAACAGAGAACCCGGAGGAAACCCACGTGGACACGGGGAGAACATGGAAACTCCACCCAGATTGGGACTCGAACCGGGAATCCCCAGCGCTAAGAGGCGAATGTGCTAACCACTAAGCCACCGCGCCGCCCAGTTTATATTCATCTGATTGATAATTGCATGTCTACATTCATTTTTTTTAATGTAGTTTAAACTTTACCAGACACTGTCATTAAGAAGCTCCAACAGCACTATAACCAGAATGGCGGTCCAGCTCTTGGAGTTACTCTGACTGAGGTCCAGGAAGATCTGAAGCTTAGCCCTCCTCACATTCTCACCATGGAAGACATACAGCACAGTAATGGAGTCTTGAACGGCCACATGAAGCAGAGCGCTACAGCAGGTTTGGCCCACGACCTGCAATACAATCGTTTCCAAATGAGCTTTGCTGTATGAACAAATATGACTCAATTTGTGTTTCTGTTAAATCCTAAACTAGCCAGTTAAATTTTGTTGATGTTTACTAAATCACTTTAGACAATGCCAACATATAAAATGTAGAATACTTTTTTTTTTTGACAATAAACATTAGTGTTGTTATAAATGACACAGAAAAGTTCAGTTTTGATACACAACTTTAAAATGTAACCAAAATAAAATTATATTTAAGTCCTGTTGTTAATCTTTTTAGGTTAAACAGACTTAAATAACTAGGAATTCTTATGCAATTTCAACTGGAATGTAAGAACACAAATAACATTAAAATGTGTGTTAGTGTTTTTAATTCAATATATAAAATTAGTAGTTGTTGTCCTTAAATCTGATTGGCTGAGCCGCTTGTCTATCCGTGACATTCACATATTCACAACAATCCACACCTCTGACCGCTCCACAAAGATTGTTTTTTCAAAGTTTTTCATAAAATGCGTTCATTAGTTTAGCCACTAGGTGGCAGTATTTGTCAAGGAAACCAGAAATCTTTTACTGGCGGTCAGGGTTCATTTTCAAAAACGAACTGGATTATGTCGCGGGACACGAGTTTAAAAGCGATTTTGCTTTCAGTAAACGCATTCATAAATCAAATCTTGTTTTTTCTTTTTTTTTTTTTTTTTAATTATAGTGTGTTGGTAACTGTTTTATAATGGTTTATAACTTGAGGTTGTGCATTATTGTAAATAAACTCAGAGAAGAGGTGTAATGGCCTGTGCATTGTGCCTAATAACAACACTTTTCCATGGTTTAATCACAATAATGTACACCTTCTCATGCCTTATTGCTTTAATAATAAACAGTCATATATTTTAATTTTAAAAAATGCTGTCAGTGAATTGGGAAAGAAAAACAGCCAGTCTAAGTAGACTGTACTAGTCTACCTACACACTAAACATGCATTAGCCTTGCCTCCTATCTATTATCTATACTACAATATACGCTGTTTAAAGAAATTAGGGGAACACTAAAGTAACACAATCTATGAACTCAATGAATAAAATATTTCAATTGAAAATCTTTATTTAGTAGATAGAATGTGTTAATAACCAAATAACATAAGAATGTTCAAAATGTAAATCAAAATTATCATCTCATTGAGGTCTGGAGTTGGAATCATACTCAAAATCAAAGTAGAAAATCAAATGACCGGCTGATTCAACTTCGGTGGAAATTAAAGACAAATTTAAATGAGGCTCGCATTTATGTGCCATCCTAAATAAGTGGGTTGTAGACACCACCTCATGCTACCTTTATTGTGATAGAACTGACACAAAGTAAACGTAACCAAACCATCAACCAGAAAAGATGAGAACAAAAAGGTCTGTGGGCACCACCTGCAGAACCACTCCTTTAAAGGGATTGTCTTGCTAAAAGTGCCTCTCATTTCTAACTTTTGTATGTTCCATTTGGTTTCACAGAAATGTGGCTGACTTAGTTACGTTGTTTTGTTTAAGTGTTGCCATAATTTTTTTTGAGCAGTGTAGTTCTGTAGTGGATGAAGAAATGCTGCATTAAAAAGAAACACTAACTCAATTAATGTATAAACATCTGGGAAACTAGATATTCGGTGCTGAGGGACATAAAATCAACAGTAATTACATTGAATTAATGGAATACAGTTAAGAACTGTGAATTAGAAAGTGGTGATGATGAAACAGTAATTAAATGGGTAGAACAATACAGCCCTGACCATTAGCTTATGCTAGAATCGCAATTGCTCTAACCATTGCGCCATATTTCAACACAAAACCTTTGCAGCTTTTTTCTAACATAACTACATAAAAACTGAATTTTATTGTGAGCTGCCGTTTAGCAGAACAACCCTGTCACTAGCAAGGAGATCTCACTACACTAGTTCATAAACTACAATGTAAAATGCATGGTAAATTGTATTGGTCAAAATATGTATATATTAATTTATCTGTATTTTTTAAAGACAAGTGGAGTTGAATGGTTTTGCTAATATAAGTATGACATACAATGGAGTAAATCCAACTAAATGTTTTAGATTTGTGTTTATATAAATGACTTCTAAAGAAACTGTAAAGTTCACATGCATGCTTTTTCTTTATCTTTAACTTGCTGTAGCTGACTGTGCAGGTCTGACTCGGAAAATGGAGCCCATTTCAGCTCCTGGTATCCTCTCACTTGTGCTCAACATCATGTGTGCTGCTCTAAATCTGATTCGGTGCGTGCACATCATCGAGTACACCTTTCAGGTAAATAGCTTGCTTAATTAACTTTTTTAAGCACTGCATAACCTTTTTGTATTTTTCATTAGTTTTACAGTTTAATAGAGTGTAGTGTGAAATCAAACTAACTCTGCAATTACAATCCACTTATTCATTTAGTATTTGATTTCTTAATTTATTTTTTAAGCTGCTTGTTCTAATAAAGATGGTGATGGGAACTGGAGCCTATTCTAGTGCCCACACAGAAACACATTTCAAGTACAGAAAACATATTTTAGTGCAGAAGGAACCCCACTCAGTGTAGCAGTACTATGCAGTACTTGCACTTGGCTTGTGCATTCAAAAAGTAATAATTTAAGAAAACCAAATTTATGCATTAAATGCTACCAAATTAGTAGTATTGCTATAAAATGTTAACCTAGAGTAATAACAGAAGTGAAACTTTTAAAACTAGAAAACCATCCACATCAATTTATTTCTCATTTGTGATCTGAGATCCCAGAAAATAGTGCTGCCCACATTTCACCTCATCAAAAAAAAAAAGAACAGATACATACATATACTGTTGAAAATCAGGTGACTTGTCTCATTTTGTTGATCTTGATATTGTGGGTCTTCAATCACAGGAATCTGGGTAGAATGATGATGTCTGAAAGCCATAGTGAAAGGGTTTGTCTGCAATCTTGCCAGCTCTCCTTGGAACACTGGCATCATACATATCCTAAATTATAGACACATTACACAAGTTAATTATTTTTGCTGTTTTGATTTGTGTTCTGAAGTTGCATTTATTAAAATGAGTTAGATGTAATGGTGAAATACAAGACAATTTTAAACTTTATAGTGACTGTGCTATGGTGTACAGAGTATTTTAGTAAATCAGTAAAAACTTCAAAGAAGACCCGATTTTTGTTTACCACTTTAGTTGTTTTTAATAACCCATAGAATTAAACCAGGTGCTTGATCATTTGTATTAAGCTGTATTTTATTTTTTCTTCTAATTGCTGTAGGAGGATTATGACAGCTTGTGGACTGTGGTGGCATTTCTTTTGGCGTTTTTGTGCTGTGTTTGTCAGGTACATAAATATTACAAATTAATGTTTTACAATTTTTTTGGCCATAATATTCATTGTGCTGAATAACATGCTTTGTTGTTGCCCGGTCTTTTGTACAGTGTCATCTTTATTTATTTCACTCATCTTTAAAGAAGCTCAAGTCCTTCACACTACTCACCCTCATTGTGCTATGCAATGGTTTCTTGTTTGGTCTGAGAAACGTATGGCAGCTCGCCTTCCATATTTCTGTGGCCTTCCTCTCAACCCTGCTAACTCTCAACCGCAGGTTGCTGGACAGGAGTTTGGATTGTGCAGTGTGAGGTTTTACATGCCTTAGGTCTTCTGCTTCTGGTTATGTGTACACATGAGGTAGGACCTGTAAACTGTTACTTATGTTTACTATCACATGGTCTGGGACACATACAAGTTGTGCATTATCTTCAAATCTATTTTCAAAAAGCATGAAAAGACATGTTATTACATCTGGACTGGATTTCTTTTGTGTGGACAAAGTAAACCTCGGGTTCTGTTTAAAGATGTTTAATATAGATGGTTAATGAAGTCTTAATTTAAAAAACATTTTTCGAGTCCATGTATATATATCATAAAACATTCTTAATATGTGTAAACAAAATTAACAGCAATAAACATTTCTTAAGGCTAAAAAGTATGGAAATTTACATAGTTTACAATTAAAAGTGGAATTGTTTACAAAATGTGTCCAGGACAAATGAAAAAGGAAGAAATTTTATCACTTGATTGATGGGTTGACTTAAAATCTATACATTTTAAAAATACAAATAATACAGTATTTTGGTTTAAACCCCCTGCTTATTTTTTCCCCTTAGTGTCAGTCGGTCAATAACATACATTTGGATATTTTGCAGATGCTTTTATCCAAATTGACTTACAACTGTCCCTAGTTTGGGCAGAACACATGGTTGTAGCAGTAACCCCCAAGAAATGAGGGTTAAGGGTCTTGCTCAAGGACCCACATTGGTTACATCAATGGACCTGGGATTTGAACCCTCAACTTTCAGATTGTCCAAAACCCTAACCACTGAGCTACCACTCCCTCCCACAACAACAACCTCTATAAAACCATTTACAAATCCTTTGTAACAAGGGCTTTCCTCTACTCAGTGTATTAAAAAAAAAAATCTGTAGCAGGTTGCAACTGCTTTTCCTGACACACACAGAGAGAGTGAGAGAGCGAGCCTTGAAAAAGTATTCATACTTTATGATTTGTTCACATTACACCCACAAAGTTATAGGTGTTATATTAAGATTGTATTTGATAAACCAACACTAAGTAGAAAGTAATTGTGTAGAATATTTTTTGTTGCAGGACAACAACCCTAAACATATAGCTGGAGCTACAATGAAATGTTTTAGAATAAAAGCATGTACATGTGTTAGAATGGCCCAGTCAAACGTCATACCCAGACCCATTGAGATTCTGTGGCAAGACTTGATAATTGCTGTTCATAGAGGCTCTACATTCAATCTGACTGAGCTTGAGCTGTTTCACAAAGAAAAATGGGCAAAACGTTAAGCAAAGCCTCTAGTTAAGCAAAGCTTGTAGAGACAGACTTCAAAAGACTTGCAGCTGTAATTGGATACAAATGCACACTGTACTTTTGAGACATTTTTGTACACATTCTTTTTTTTACTCCACAATAACTTTTTTGTGTTGGTCTATCACATATAATCCCAACAAAATTTTTGTGGGTGTGACAAAAGTGGTATGAATACTTATTTAAGGTACCCTATGTACACATTTCTACACTATGTTGTAAAATAATTATTTAGTCTGTACATAGGAAGGAATTTACCACAATTTTGCCATTATTTGTTAATATTTTAATATTGTTATAAATTTTTCTTACACTTCATTTTGTAAAATAACAGTTTGGCATACTGCTGGGCAGAAAGCCTTGACCTTTAAATGAAGCAAAAATATTAAAATTTAAATTCATTGTAAAATTAGGACTGTGGATTAATGTGTAGAAACCACATTTGGCAGCAATCATTGTGCATAATAACCAAACTGCACAAATTGGATTAAAGAGTTTTTCCTAACTAACCGCAAGGTGAGAACCTTATCATTTCGACTGAGTAAAAACAAGGTAAATGCTGCATAGGCCAAGTGAACGTGTAGACATCAAATACATTAACATTCAGTGGGAAGAGCTTAAAAGAGCTGTGACTATCCTTTTAGCTGAAGCAGTGTACCAAGATTTGAAATAAGACAAAACATTTATTTAACTGATTTAACTTTTCTTAACTTTAACTTTTCTTTGAAGCTTCCACTGACCTTTGATTTGTGATTATATCTACTATCAAAACATAAAGACATCACAGATGGGTAAAAAAGAAAGTATTAAAATGGACACTGTATAGAAAAACCCTTATTACAAGTTTGTCCTTTTAGAACTTTGTGTAAATATTACTGACCTCACACTTAATGCAACCTCTCATTTTAACAGCAACATTATCTTTCTCCTATTGAGTTTTCTATTCCAATAAATACAGAGCTATATAATCATTATGTAATCGATGAATGTGCAAGCTTTTTGCTAAAAGGGCCAAATTTGAGTTAGAGAGTTAGCAAGCAATAAATAGTACATTATAAGTCCGGGCCGTCTGGAATCTGACTGGACTTTGGACATGCCTGATCTTATTCATATCTATTTTAACCAGAAACGTGTAATAATCAGAATACTTTATTGATCCCCGAGGCAAAATTGCAGAAGTGACTGTAACAGGCTGCACGCTGCTCTCGCGCATGCACACCAATCAAGTACAAAACAAGTAGAAAGTAGAAAATTACTTTTAAAACTTTTTGAAAACCTTTTTATTTTATAGTCTGTTAAATGATCTGCTTGTGATAACATTTACATTTAAATGACGCTTTTATCTAAAGCAACTTACAAGTATCCCAATTTGGTTGGGATCAGAACAGAAGGTTGATGCAACACCCCAGAGCAATGAGGGTTAAGGGTCTTGCTCAAGAACCCACATTGGATTTGAACCCACAATCTTCTGATTGATAGTCCAACTCCCTAACCACTGAGCCACCACTCCCTTTTGATGCATCTAAGCCATTTGTCAAAAAGGCATTTTTTTAAACTAACAGAGCAGTAAATATGATTTGATTTAAATAACATGCTTCCAGTTACTACTAAACAGTGTTTCTCATCTTAGATTTAAAATACCAGATGAGTATATAAAACCAAAACATAAATATCTTAAATACACATACACTTTTTTTCACAATTTAATTTTTTTTTAAAACGTTTAGGTAAACCATGAAATGCAGAGGCATGGTTTCTATTAAAGCTGAAAAACTGACATACTAATCATAAATGCTAAAGTAACTTGATTTCAATTTTACAGTAAGATGTTAAAAGTAGAGTTCAAATTAAAGTATTTTGGGCTCATGTTCCAGTTTTTTAATTTCTGTTCCTGTTATGATAAACTCATTTTTTTTTTATAATTGTACATGTTTTATATCTGGATCGTAGTTTGTAGCTGGTTATACTGTACTAATGTATTCCGTTAAAATGTTCATTAAGGGTGGTTGTTGTTTTTTTTGTCCTCTGCTCCTGCCTGTGTAAAAGCACAATCTTAGAAGCCATTCTCGATTTTGTACCAAGGCAGCTTTTTATTGTTTGTAAATTCATGGTTTAAAAAGAAAAAAATTTCAGAACAGGTTCTTTCAAACGACTAAATTTTGCTTTAACTAGAATGTAATTCATAATGTCCACACTTATAATCTGGTAACAATTAGTGCTCAGGGTTTGGTGTATAATGTTTTTTAAAAGTCACACAACCAATACCATATGTATCTTCAATCAAGTTTTTAATTCTTCTACTTAATTTGTATTATAAAGAACATTCCAGATTTACAGGTCTATTTCTGATTGGATCTGTATGTTGATCAGGCAGGTCATTTACTTATGTGACACATGCTTTAAGACAAAGTCTGTAATTGAATTAGTTCAAAACTTCGTTCTGATGTTTTTAAGCGAGCACAGAATGGGCATAAAGTGCAAGCCTTTTCCCCCCATATTAATTTATTGTTGTTATTTGCAATGTTGATAAAATTTGTATACAGACTGTAAATGTGTTAGCTGCCATAATTGTTTGGAATATATTGTGTAAATAGGGTTTTTATAGTAACTTCCCACATTAAGGGTAAATATGTACTATTTTGTCTTGATTTATGAATTAAATATTATGGATTTATGTTTCAGAAGTTTATTTCACTCTTGTTACTGCATAATTACGTTTTATGTTTTTCCATTTAAATTGTTTTTGTCCAATATTACAAAAGTATATCGGATCATTTAGCAGACACGTTTATCCAAAGCGACTTACACATGCACCAACTTGATAATTGGTGTCAGAGTACATGGTTAGCCATGATACAGCACCCTGGAGCTAAAAGGATTAAGCTTGATAAAGAATTCATAACACTTTATAGCATTCTTTTAACAAAAACATGACAAGTTGTATAAAGCATTATAAATACTTAATGAAGCTTTACAAATGGGTTAATAATGCATTTTAAATAACGAATTTCCGTACCAATGTATGTGTTACCAATACTTTTAATGAAAAAAAGTCTCACCTGAAAATGTTGTCTTCCTAAAGTAAGCTGACATACTCTGGGTTTCAAAGGTCAGAACTCCATAAAACAATTTGTACACCATGCGTCCACCTGCAAAGTATAACTCCAACCAAAACAATAGAAAATATTTTTCAAAAAAAAATCCAAAGTATGTAAAATTTGACACGTATTTTAAAATGAAGTAATTATGTATTTAACATGGCTGATTCTCAGGGACTAGGAAACAAAATGATCTGGAAAAAAACAGATTGCTTTGTATTTTTTAGAATAATAATTGTAACACGAGGTTTTTGGTCGTTATTTGTGATTTATGTAGATTTTTTTCTGTTACATTTTAACTTTCCTAATTTGCTGGACACACCGGCTCTTTAGCGCCTGTAAAAAATGGCTTTGTACAAATGCAGCATACCAATGGAATTACCATGTCTTAACTGTAGAGGCCAATTATGATCTAGTTGATGAGTTTCATTTGAGGCAAAATCCAGGTTAGGGCTTAAAGTTTAGTTCAGGGAGATAAACCCTGCATATTCCCAGTAGCACAAAAGAGATAAAGCTGAGAACACCAGTTTTAATTAAGATGACACACTTTTCTAATTAAACTGTCACTTGGCAATCCGTGATGAATAACCCAGTGTCCTTCCTTGCATACGGAAATAGTCTTTGCATTTGAACACTAGGCGGCACTCTGCCAACATTGCACCTCAGAACGACGTCAGTTTAGGATTTACTGGACATCACACAAAAGAATCTCAAATTAGCATTATGAATGATTATAGGCAATTTATTCTTTGAAATATAATTGCAAATGCAATTATATTTTAAATACTTGTGTAATTAGAATGACAAATGTTTATAATGGCCAAAGGAAATTATTAAAGAACAAAATATTTGTCAGTATATGAATAAATTTACCTAATATATTTTTGCATGTTCCTTATTCCTTTAAAAAAATGTAAAATGAAATACAGTTTAAATCAATAATAAAGTTTTTATAACTAAGTTTTTTGAAGAACAAAGTACACTGCTCAAAAAAATAAAGGGAACACTAAAATAACACTTCCTAGATCTCAATGAACAAAATATTTCAGTTGGAAATCTTTATTTAGTAGGTATGCGTTCTGAACAAAATAATGTAAAAATTATCTAAAAGTAAATCAAAATGATTATCCCATGGAGGTCTGGATTTGGAATCATACTCAAAATCAAAGTGGAAAATCAAATGACATGCTGATCCAACTTCAGTGGAAATTTCTCAAGACACATTCAAATGAGGCTCAGTAGTGTGTGTGGCCTCCACGTGCCT